>JAZHYW010038492.1:0-44006 GCA_037355805.1 Ixodes ricinus
AGAAACTCTGAGCGGCAAGCACAAAGCTTGCTTTCCTGGCCAATATTGTTTACACTCAGCGCCGTGATGCAGGCGAATAATAATGCAGAAAAGAGTGACCTTCGTATTCAGTTTGGATATGACCTAAAATAGAGCGCATTGAAGTGCACCATTTCGACATAGCTTGGCGTTTGATGTTTGTTCTTGACAAGATTCCAGTCAATTCAATTTTTAAATAAGCATCACCCTTGCTAATTGGTTATTTGTTATTAAATACAACAAAGCGGTATTTCACAGTCAACTCGACATTAAAGCTACTTAATTGGTCACTTTCTGACGGTCTGCGTGCGCAATCGTCATAGTTCTCCCACGCGCCACTGTGTATGTACTTCGTTTTCATCCAGCCCACAGACACATAAAATTCTTGGTCATCCAATAAAAGAAGCAACAGACTTCTATATGTTTGAGAAGTTGAATATGCGTCAGGAACATAAGTCATTTAAATCAGCTTCAAAATTAAAGAAAGGCATAAGTTTCTCCCAAATCACTTATACACCTGCCTCTCGAGGATAAAAACGCCGGAAAAGAAGATTTGCAGAGCATATTTCAGATAATTTGTAGGTGCATTAACTTATGATGTATATCTTTATGGTGATAGGCCCTTTATTTATGTTGTCAAGTCTTCAGGTAGTAAGAAAATATCTGTTATTGTCATCAATAAATTTGATTGTATGAAGTTCACATAACCGCTTCAGACCGACACGGGAGGACGAAACTCGAAAATACGCCATCTGCTGAGTCTGCGGAACGTGCTTATTTGTTCGCTGTTTGGCAGTCTGAAACACCAGGTCGCGGGGTAGGCCGAAAAGAACTCTGTGCTCACGTTATAGATCTGAAGGCAAATGCACGAAATGTGCAGAGAGAGAGATAATAGATTATATTCTTCTAAATAATGCCATACACGAGGCCTTACTGCAAAAAGAACTACATAGGGATGCATGTTTTAAACGTAAACTCGTTTGACGGAACTCCGTCTGGTTGGGTCAAAAAGTTGAGAAATACAGACCTCCACAACCCAACTCCTAAACATTTAGGCGCCCGACGTTTCAAAAGGTCGGGCTCAATAGGCCGACAGCCGTTTAACCATTAGCGTGTGTCAAAGGGACTAGGGCACTTGAAGAAGTGAGTGAAGCAAACGACACACCGTAGAGAGAAAAAAGCTGCTGCTCTCCACGTGCCAATGGTCGCCCTTGATGAAAAAAAAATCGGTTTTGAAACGTCGGAGGTTTTACTGTTCAGGACTTGGTTATGGTGCGTATTTCTCTAGTAGAGATGCGTGTAATGATGTTCCTATTTACACATAAATATCGCAAAGAACAGACAATACATTTCTAATTTAAATCACTTAGGACATCGAATTGCACGAGCTCGAAACTTTGCAGAATACTGTCTTGGGAGGCTAAAGTGATATTTGGTTTTACGGGCGCTTGTTTTGTGACCTGATTTTACAACTCTGTGCTTTATCAGTTATGCGCGCTCTAACATTTTATGAGGCTGCAGCATATCATCGCGACACTGCTATAAATACTGCACAACTTTACAATTTGGACATCCTCTTTTGCTATACTTTGTTTCAGCTTAAAGGGGCATTGCAAAGGGACGAAGAAAATCAAATGCTGCTTCGAACGGCGTGCCTATCAGTGTCAAACATGACCGTTCAGTGACGACATTGGTCTAGAACGTCGGATAATGATGACATAGAATTCTAGAGGTAGAACTGGCTAAATAGGCGCAAAGTACCCCTTCTGATCCTTTCAAGCACGTGACTCTCACTCATATATTTGCCTGGAACACCCGTAAATTTGTGGGGCGCTCACATCTTCGTAACTGGATGTTAATTCCCAACACTTAGGAAGATCGCGCATGGTGGTTTCACGCTCTTGTCGTTTAGGTTCTCTATTGCCTCAGACCAATAACTTCATCAACAAAAGAAAATGCGCTCAAAATTATGAACCTCTTTCAGCTATTATGTTCAAAACACGCAATATTTTATTGTTTATTTTATGTTTAATGTGTTGCTAGAGTCCCAGCCACTAACTCAAACGAAAACAATGCAAATTAAAAAAAAAATGGCCAGAAACGTTTTGCATGGCCTCTTCAAGTCCAGATGCGGCCTGTGCTACAAACAAACACTAAGATTTTGGCTAGGTACAAAGATAAAGTGTCGCGAGAATTACACGAGGCATTATGAAATCAGGACCAGGGAGAAGTAATGTATAAGTGACACGCCCCTATCTTTATCTACAAATGAGTTAGATTTGAAACACGGGCTACGCCCCATCTTTATCTGAAAATAGTTAGAATTTTTGAAACGCGGGCTGAGCAGATAGGGTAATCAGGGTTTTTGTGGCTATATAACGTGTGAAATTTCAATAAACAGCAGTTGAGAGTGCGCCTTGTCCTGTTTCCCTTCGTCTCTGTTTCCTGTATTGTTTCGGCGCTTTTGGTTTGCAATGAACCAACTGGCCCAAATCTCCACTTTATTATGCTACAAGCACGAGCCTTTGGTCCCGACCACTTGCACTGCTGAAGCGCGCGTGGTTGGACGCTGAAAGCCCGGAGCTGACTTTTTTAGTTTCTGAAACGCTCACACTTGTGAAACGGAGTATTGTGTTGAGAACATCACATTTGAACAGAAAACTGAACTGTTTAACATGGTTTGCACGTGACATTATCGCACTTTATGCGAGTGGTCAAAGATTTTTTTTTTCTTGCTGAGAAAATTAACATTCGAGGTGCAAAATGCACACTGCAGAAGGTTCGCGCTCAGTGCAACCCATGAATTCAGAAACAAAAATTATTCTTGCTTAGTGCAGCGTCGTGAGGAACGGCGCGAGCGTCTGGCACCCCGAAAGCGCGCTTTCTGGCAGGAGTGATTTCGCAAACAAAGTAGTTTTGCAGGATCACGCTGTCTGCTCTGTGCCGAAGATGCGGAGCAGAGGAACCTTTACAACACAGTAGGTTTTTAACCTCCCCCTCCCCCTTTTTTTTCATTTGACGATGCTCCTTCAGAGAATACTTTTTTATTTTTGAGGGACTCCCTCCTTTGTTTGGCGGTGCCGATTCGACAATTATATTTCTGTCATTTGTTAGCAGTAATTCTCCATTTCTTTTATTTTGCATCCAAAAACTGTGAAGTCTAAACAAAACTGCGAGAATTTGAGCGGCTGCCGACTTTCGGCTGTCCCTCAAAGGCCAGTAGAATCCTTCTTTTCAGGTATTCCTGCCGTACACATTTGTAGTTCTATTTATCGTCAGATTAATAAGCCATATTCAGTCTTTTCAATGCTTCTATTCTCAGGGACAACTTTCTCAGACAGTTCAGCAACAACGAAAACATGTTTGAGTGCCTCAATGATGTGTACATGTAAAATAGTTCATGCAACGATTTTTGCACTTTAAGTAAATACCGCTAAGAGACAATCCTTGACGTTGATAGCTTGCAAAAACACCCATAGGTTTTCTTCTCTGCTCAATGGCAGACGCAGAAAAAATAATGGAAAGAAACAGTTTTCTCCTCCTCAACTCGCCATCAGAGCAGGGGGCAATGTGATCTGACACTTATTGTATACCGCCAGTGTTCATCATAGTCATCCGTTGGGGTTGGCAAAGAATAAAGCAAAGGTGGAGATTTAGGCTTTATTAGAGTTCGGCTATTCTCATCTTTGATTGAACACGAGCCAACACCAATATTTCGCAATGCTGATTGACACGAACCCAAGCACTCGGCTCAGGCTCATGACAACCGAGTACGTTACGGTGTCGCATGACTCGCGGTGAGAAGTCGTGATGGCTAATGCCCCTGAATAAAAATGGGAGCGACATCGTCTCCCTCCTCCTTTGACGAACACACCTTTTATCTTTGTGTTTTGCTTTTTTACACCAGCGCATTGACTGTAGCGCCGCCTGGTCTGGCCCAACCTAGCACACGGCCTTCCTATACTCCAGTCAGAGTGCAGTCAAAGGCTGAAAGATACGCAAATACATACACACAGGCCAAAAACGCTCTGTCACTGTCTACCAGCCTCGAAGGATGTGCTCAAAGAAAGACGATGAAAGCCGTGACGTTGCACAGTCGGCGTTATTTGATTGGCGACATGAGCTCATAGTATGCACTGCACTATGATTATAGACATTCCTTCTCCCTCCTCCTCTGACGCGCACACCCTTTATCTTTATGTTTCGCTTTTTTACACCCTCGCGTCGACGGTAGCGCCGCCTGGTTTGGCCCAAGATAGCAGGCGTCATTCTTCAAAGGATGTCGCTACTTTTCTGTATAAATGGGCTTTATTGATGGCATGTGACGTCACGGTGTCAACAACGCGAATACATCTATATTCCGTTGCAACTCAAGAAGGTAGGGCGAGGGAAAAGAAGGCCGGGGGGACGAAGCAGACGAAACGTTGGAGAAGAGAGGGGGAAATCGACGTTCTGAATTTAACTCGACTTGGACGCGGTGAGTAATGCGACTACGCCACGGGGCCACGTGACGTGACATTATTTGACAGCATGTCTTGAAACCATGACGTCACGTGACCACGTGACACACGATTATTCGTTGTGCCAATACAAAAGTGCCACAAAAACCCACAATTTCGTATACGTTGCAATTCGGTTTATGACAATTTGATCACTAGGTAGAAATGCAGCTGCCAATGTTTTTTCCCAGACACTCATTTTCTAATAAAAAGAATTACCGTGAACCGTTTTGAACCGGTTACCGTTATATTTTTTCCGGTTCAGTTCCGGTTCAGTTCCAAGATGGCGGCGAAGATTTCGGTTCGGTTCAGTTCCGGTTCGGCTTAAAATAACGGTTCTGTTCCGGTTTTCGGTTCGGTTCGGTTCCGGTTCGACACTCTGGTCTGCCATGAAGCAAATTTCAGCCGAGCTTGCTCATCAAAACATATCTGACAAGGGAGGCAGAGTCGGTCCTAACGTTTCAGGTTCAGACGCTACGCACCAACTAAGATGAACTTTTTTTTGTTTGTAGACAGAAACATGCAAGGAGTTTCCGGATGGCAGGTTGATACCGGAGCCAACGCCACTTTTGTTTAAAGGCCCAAAGGCCCACCTCGAGTTAGCACGCGTCGCTCCGTGCGGACATCTGCCCAGGCGCTGTATTGGGATCCCGGCGTCGGCCTGCAAGTCGCATTGTTGGGAGCAGAGCCCTGCGCGGATAACAGATTGAGTATCCGCATCCGATCCAGATCCGCAGATTTTGTATCCGCATCCGAACCGTATCCGCAACCTTTTTACATTATTGTATCCGTATCCGATCCGCATCCGCAGACATTGTATCCGCATCCGAACCGCATCCGCAAACTTTTTACATTATTCTATCCGTATCCGATCCGCATACTTTGTATCCGTATCCGAACCGCATCCGCAAACTTTTTATATTATTGTATCCGTATCCGATCCGCATCCGCATACCTTGTATTTGTATTTGAACCGCATCCGCAAACTTTTTACATTATTGTATCCGTATCCGATCCGCATCCACAGACTTTGTATCCGCATCCGAACCGCATCCGCAAACTTTTTACATTATTGTATCCGTATCCGATCCGCATCCACAGACTTTGTATCCGAATCCGAACCGCATCCGCAAACTTTTTACATTATTGTATCCGTATCCGATCCGCATCCGCACACTTTGTATCCGTATCCGAACCGCATCCGCAAACTTTTTACATTATTGTATCCGTATCCGATCCGCATCCGCAGACTTTGTATCCGCATCCGAACCGCATCCGCAAACTTTTTACATTTTTGTATCCGTATCCGATCCGCATCCGCATTTTTTGTATCCGTATCCGATCCGCATATTTTGTATCCGTATCCGAACCGCATCCGCAAACTTTTACATTTTGTATCCGTATCCGATCCGCATCCGCATACTTTGTATTCGTATCCGAACCGCATCCGCAAAATGTGGGACCATGTCGATGTTCTTGCTAACCACCAGAGGTTACGATTACATTTATGTCACATTCAATTGGGGCGCACGCAGCACCGAGAAAATGCTGCCCCCAAGGCCGCGCCACCGCGCGGGTGCAGCGCATGACGCTCTACCAAGTGAACATGAAGCATTCCGCCGTGCAACGCGCTTGGCGCGGTCACTTCAAGGGCAAAACATAAACGGGTGGACCATTCAACGAAAACCGCCGCAAGTGTGCGGCGGCCCGCGCCATCTAGCGAGAGTCTCCCGAGCGGCCATGTTTACCGAGACGAGGAAGACGAAGCGAGGGAAAGAAGGGGCCGAAGGAGGCGGAGAGCGTTAACTCAAGGCCGCGCCGGCCCGCAGTGCGCGAAGCTGCACGGTCTCCTTTCGACGGTGCAGCTGGTGCAGCAACGCGCCGGTGTCGTGCGCCGCACGAAGTCCCAAATGAACGTAGTGCAGCCGCACCGACACGACCATCTGAACGCGACGCGTCCGTCGGTGCAGCGCGGTGCGGTGTGGTGCGCCCCAATTGAATGTGACATTAGACTACCAAAAACAGTGGAAATCACGCCGACCGCGTTCTTCCCCGCCGCACGCAGAATCGGAAACTTTCACTTGAGAACACGTTAACACTCCCCTGAAGTCTAAACGCCTAAAAACAAAGTCATAAAAAAAGTTTGGAAAGAGGGAGGAGAAGCAGTGATAGGAAGACAAAATCCTTTCTGTGATGTTACCGAGCGTATGCGGTCGCCTCGAGTCTCGCGGTGTTTTTGTCAGCCAGCGGGCAGATGTGCCGCTATTTCAAGAGTCCAAGGCCTGATCGAATCGACTAGCGTCTCGTTCACACTCTTGCGACCTAGTACGACCAACAGAGACAAGACAGGTTATTAATCCTTCTTGCAACTTCTAGGACCGGCGCGTGCTGCGGAGCTGGTCCTAAGACGTCGTAAGAGGATTAAAACCGGTCTTGTCTCTCTCGGTCGCACTCGGCTGCAAGAGTGTGAACCAGCCTCTAACGTGTTGGTCGAGAAAGATCGCAGCCTCGCAGGCGCCCCAATATATATATTAAAATATTTTTGTTTTTTTGCTTGGGGTGGCTACGGAGGTTGCGCGCGGCAGCCGCTGGCATTGTTGGCGCCCTGACTCTGGCGTCGTAACAGGACGAATATGAACTACCAGACTTTCTTGGCTAGAACTCTAAGCATACAAAAAAGAAACAGGCAATTTACGGGCTGCCTATGTGCGTGCGCCGCTGATTCCGAAACTTTGCAAACCGTGGCGCCACAGGGTCGCGCTCGCTGTCGAAGCACTTCTTTTGTTTTTGGTATCATGACCACACCACTCTCTGCGGAGAGGAGGAGGTTTCTTCTACTTTCTTGTGACTTGTTCGTTTGAGGTTTTCTTTGCCCGAGAAAGTTTTCCGCTCTTTCCCTGCCAAAGAACTAGCTTTCTCGGGACGATTGATGCCCTGCATTCTTTACTTTACTTTTTCTATAGATAGCATTTTTGACGAGATGAAATGCACTAACTGAAGCGATCTTCAGTAAGAATCAGATCTTTCTTAGGATCCCTATCGTTTCTTCGAAACGCGTTTTGTGGAAATACGTTTCGTGGACAACTTTTCACGGACATACATTTCATGGACACACGGTTCGTCGACGCTGTACGTTTTGTGGGCACATGCCCCTGCGACGTTTTGTCGACAACGTATTTCTTCACTAAGCCGCTAAAAGCTAGCGCACGATTCACTAAGGCGTGCTTAACTAAACCATGTCCCCCTCCCCCTGTAATCCAGGCGAGACGCAAAAAGTTTGTTACGAAAATAGCAGGGTTGTGTGCGACGAAACGTCTCAGGTTTTTCGATGAAACGAACACGGGAAGCCTTTCGATCAAACGTCGCATGTCGACGAAACGATCTGTAGATGAAACGTCAGTCGACGGACTGAATGCCACCGGGCAAGAATTTAGATCCGGATCCGCGGATATCCGCATCCGCAGCCCCTGACATCCGCATCCGATCCGCAATCCGCCAAAATCCGTCTAATTTTTATCCGCATCCGCCAGTTTACTGCGGATATCTGCAGGATATCCGCGGATAATCCGCGGATATGCAGGGCTCTAGTTGGGAGTGACCTCGAGCGACGCGCGCCAAAGCTGACGCGGCGAAGAGAGTGAAATAACGCATGCTTTCCCATTGCGGAAACAGTTGGACAACTCTTTCCGCCAAAACGAGGAAATCATGTTTTTGGCTACCCAGTCACATTAAGGGGCACTGCAATCATAATTAAGCGTCTACCTTTTTTGCAGTTTCCACGTCTCTTGGGGTTCGGGCAAGCCAGCGGGCACGGAGAGAGTCACTAAATATCAGTGCGTCATATTTTAACCGGACGACGCGGAAACCTCCTCCACCGACGGGGGCGACCCGCGGTACCGAAAGCGCGCGTAATGTGACGTCTTAGGTCCTGGGCATACTACTGGTCAGAGCCGTTAAAAGCTTCTTTTTAGTCGAAATACAAAGTATAAGTGGCGCGAACCGTTTCAATTATTTATAAAAGTAGTTTTTGTTCAGTATTTGAGATTAGAAAAGAAACAAATGCAGTTTATAAAGTACGGAAACAAGAAATGATCCGTCGACATACCCGCCACCAATCGGTGGAAAAGGCGGCGCCTACTAGAAAGGAGTAGTGGGATCAGGCGCCGACACGGAAAGGTCCCGGATGTACGCGGCGGCGCTGCGGCCGTAGGGACCGAAGGACCCGGCCGGCTCTGAGCGTTCCCAAGGCCTTCGGTGAGCAGCTTTGTCTTGCGGTTAGGCCGTTTCGCGGTATGGCAGCGCGATTTGGCTCCCATTCTGAGCTGATCTTTACCCCGTGTTTGCTGTCGTTTGTGGCCAATGAAGTGTCATGCCGAATTTGTGTTTAATCGCGCAGCAAATGCAATGAGAGCCGCTCTAGCTGCCTGCTACATACAGCCTATCCAGAACACGCTTTAGTGGCGCTCTCTCGCGCCGTCGACACGGAGTACGGCAGCCGTGAGCGCTCGCTCAGCTCACCACCCCTCGTCTAGTTCACGGCCACTCAAGCAACCAAGGACGTCATGAAGGAGGTTATTTTTTGCTTGCTTTTGTAATTTTAATTTGCCTATAACTTCTAAAATAAATCGAAATTCGAGAAAAGAAAAGTGTCATTAAGTTACTACGTTCAGTGCGCTCAGGTTTGGTGCAAATTAAAAATTAGTAAAAAAGCCATTGCAGGGCCCCTTTAAGGCTACATCAATTGTCGGGAAAGACGTGTTCTGTCGCCCAGCAGCCGTGTTCGCCGATTTGTTGTCTGACCGCCGGAGAACAACCTGTCACACTGCGCTGATGGCGGGACCAGGACGGGGAACACTCCACCATCTTGGTTGTTTACCTTCTATACGGCGCGGCGCAACACCACATAGACAGAAGGCCTCCGCACGCGTCATCCCAGTCAGATCGATCAAGGCGTGAGATTGGGCACGAGAGCTGTGTCAGTGTTCGGCTGGCGCTCGTGTCCAATCATCGCGTCGAACGTCGGCTCCGGGCCCAATAGCCAAGTTAGCGCGATCCGACTGTGATGACGTTTCATAAAGGGAGAGGAAACCATGCAGGAGGCCTTCTGTTGCGTGGCGTCGCTGGAAATGTGACTACAAAGTGCTAGCGCCTTCGAAGGGCCGGAAATTACCTCGGGACGAAATCACCCATGTAAATATGATTAGAATATTCGACAGAGGAGTATTCTTTCACTCTTGATTTGACCAAACTGTTTTTCAATCGCTGATGAAGCAGCTATAGCCCTAACCGAAGAAGATGATCGCCGCTATGTTCATGATTTATGCCGCCGCGATGAAGCAGCTCTCTTCGGTTTTGTCGTTCATGCAGGCAGTCTTTCTTGTGTAGCAGTTGAGTTGGCGCCAAAACTACACCAACTTTTTTTTTTTTTTGTTAGGGTGGGCTGACAGGGTTTAAAAAGAAAAAATTCCGAGGACATCTAAGCACGTCTTATGAGTTGAATGCGAAAGCATAACTGTCGTTCTTCCGCTCCCTTAGTTCATCTGCGACGTACTAGCGCAAACGGCCACGTTTCGCTACTGCCGAGGTAGCGGCCGACTGCCGAGCGCGGTCTGTCGTGAAGTGGCCGCGCCGCGCTGAGGCCCGGCCATGAAGCTTCTCCGGAGCTTGCCAGTGCGAGGTCTACTGCCAGGCCCGCCACTCTTACCGGCGGCCGGGCCGTTGCGTGCGCTGCGCCGCCATGGAGAAGAGCATTTCTTGTGGCGCTCCTTGGAACGGGAAATGTCACTTCATCTGCCGGCGTTTTATTTCTGCGCTCAAACTTTTGTGGTGAGCAAAATTAGCACTAGATTTCGAAAGTAGTTGGTAATTTGAGTAGAAGTTACCTAAAAATGTAGTTAAGTTAAACTACTAATTACCCAAATAAAGTTGTAATTGAAACTTACCAAGTTACTCGGAAAAGTAGTTAAACTGCAGTAGTTTGAGTGGAGTAGTTGAACAACGTCCAAGTCTGGAGTCGGGCCTGCCCTTCAAGTGGACGGCCGTGTGGTCGAGGAGTCCTGGATTGGACTCCGGGCGACGGGTCGAGTCGCTTCGTGAGCTCGTCCGACCGGCGATGACTCCACGCTAGCGATTCCCTGGCTCTGACAGTCGGCGTCCCCACTACCTGTGGACGTCCGACTGCCGAGAGCACTGGCCCCGAACTCCTGCGACGACGGGTAGCGGCGTGAGCTCGTCCGACCGGCGATGACTCTGCTCGCAATTACCCTTTGGCTCTCAGGTCGGCGGGCGCCGCGGGCACACTCTGTGCCCACGGCTCGCTTGACCGCAGTGTCTTGTTGGGGACCCCTGTTTCCTAATAAACGCTGTTGGATACCGGGATCATCGTTGTTGGCATGGCGTTGGCCGAACCCGGCGCGGCGACCGCCCTCGTTGGTAGGAGCCGTCGGCCGCGCGGTGGGACGGGCATCGGATTCCCCTTTGAGCACCGGTCCCCAGACGTAAAGGTGCGTAATCCTCTTTCCTTTTATTCCCACAACGTAAGCCGGGAGAAGGGGGTCATGATGCACTTGGGTTGGTAGCCGGGCCGTCAGAAAAGTATGGGACGCGGCAGGCTATTTTACAACTCCTCACTGAGCGTAGGCAGGCCCTTAAGCCGCTGGAGGTCCGTGTTTCAACCAGGGCCACCACTAAGATGACCAATTGCAATGCAAGCGAGCGCTTACTTTATTTTCATACCGTGGGAAGACGGCTAACTTCGTCGGAGGAACAATTGAAACCGAAACCATGCCACTCCTATCCATGGCCAACGAGGTCCCATAATGCAACTAGTGCAGTGCTAAGTGCACTTATTTTTGGAAGAATTTATTGATCCTCCACTGTTAACGATTGCAGGTTCCACATTTGGTCTCATTGGACGCCTACAGTATTGGAAAAGGCTTGGGCAAGAGAGCACAGGATTCAGCAAAGCATAGGGTTTGCTGGTGCTTGTGCATTTCAGAACGCTCTCTAATTCCATGCGATTGAGTTCATGCTGTTCCAAAAAATTAAGGATATCTCCTTTAGCAAACGACAAGAAATGTATGCAGAAACATTGCAGTGAAAGGTTTTTACTAACACATGGTAAACGCGATTGAATGTAACAGAGAGCAAGTCATGTTGAATCATACAACCCACAAGGATAGAATTTGTCTAAAGTCACGCAGGTTAATGCAAGGGGTTTAAATAGGATGTTACATATTCTAACCTTACCGCTTTTTATACAAGTCCTGCGTTTAGATGGCTACAACTCTTAGTACAGAATATGTATTAGCGGCATACCACGGGGTGGTGTAATTAGTGTTATGAGATTTGTTGGCCAAAAGATATTTATTGCATCGGTCATTCCTGCGCCTGAATGATTTAGCTGCACATCAACAATATTTTAAACAGGGCCAATTAAAATGGATAAATGATTTGGCTGAGGCGAAATTATGTGTATTTTTCCGAAAACAAGCAAATATTCCAAAGCTTCATTTGACATTCAAGGATATACCGATTTTTGTGAAATCCAAAAACTCATTGTTAAATCCCAGATGTCTCTGAGCCTCCAAATCAAAGGTAGTTACAACACCGACTCAAAGGACAGTATCGGGGCCATGATGATTAAGTCGCAGGGACAAAAATAAGGCTAATGGGCGATGGAGACCACGCGACTTGGAGCTTCGGGTGTTCAAATGTATATTAGATTTTATGTCATATACTCAAGAATGTGTATTCCCACGGTACGTGCAATCAAACAAAAGCCACTTTGCGACCATTGTCCATACAGGTCGCGGACGTTTGTACGCAAATTGGGTGGTTTTTAATCCAATCCCCGGTAATATTTAAAATTACAAAAATTACAAAAAAAGCCTGAGCGTTTATAGTCTTTATTTTGTCCTTCTGTCGTAAAAACTTTCGGCCGATTTAAGCCAACGTGCTTGGAATGGCGTGGTAGAAGTCCTTTACTTGCTTGACGACTGTGACCCTGGAACAAAAAGAAAATAAATGTTTTCACCGTGTAGTAGGAGGTGGTACCGCCCTAGGTATTCGCTTCACCTTCACCTGCTTCCTGCCAAAATACTGATGTGGCTCTCGCATGGGAAAGGTATATCCTCGCTTGAGTGTGTGAACAAAATATTGACTTATTGAAATCTTATAGAAATGTTCATTGTGTCCAACTTGCACCTGGCCTACTATAATAGAGTGAAACCCGTTTAGAACGAACCCACATACAGCGAATTATTGCCCATATCGAACTCACGGAAAATTTAAATAAAAACACATGTAAAAAGTACTTTTTATAACGAACAAAATAATGTCTATATCGAACTTTTTTCCCCCTGGGAAGGCTTCCAAAAATGCGCAAAAAACCGTTTGCGCATTCCCTTCCCCCAAAACAGAAGTAGGAAAGAAAGAAAATTCCAAAAGCTCAGGTTGCGAACAAAATTGAGCGAAGAGAAGCAATTCAAAAGGGGAAAAAGCTAAAAAAACAACCTCTGCACGCATAAAAAACAAACTTTTTTGTGCGTTGTTACAAGGCGGAAGTGAAGAGATGAGAAAGAAAGAGAAGCTCTCGCTCACAACGAACGCATCGTGAAAGTTTGCTGTAAATGATTTTAGCTATATCGAACTTTTTGCTATATCGAACTGATCGGAACGTTTCCTGCTGTTCGTTATAAACGGGTTTGACTGTATTACTAATATTTAGATTTCATATTTCACCGTCAATAGTACCCTATCCTTCAGTACACCTGTAGGGCCTTCGATAAAGTTTTGCTGTGTCACTTACGTTTATTTACCAACAACTTGGTTACGCACTTTTCTTTTTGTTCGCGTTTGCCACTGATTGCCTATGTCCGTGTGTCTTACCCCCAGTGACCGCGTGTTTCTCAGTGGTGAGGAGTTAAATATGGAAGCTATGTTTACACTTGTAGATCCGAAACACACATTTTAGTCAAGACGACCCTACCGAAAACCAACAGCAAATATTTACCCTCTAGATTATGAAACTGGTAATAATAACGGGAATTGTTTCTGGAAACCTGAAATTCAGATTGCAGGCAAAAAAACATAATTTCTGAAAACCTGAAATCCAGAAAGAACCTAGATAGATTTACAGTTCAATAATCCAGATAGCACAAAGTTAAACTAGGTTTCTCGGTAGGAAAGCTTAGTAGAGATCGTTTTTTTCCCGCACTACAATGTACTCCTTGTGCCAAGCTGATACACCAAATAGAAGATAGCACTAGAATGTCGATCCAATGCTGAATATAGAATAATTGCAGGAATGTTTAGAAAGTTTATTTTAATAAATAATTGGAAACTTTCATGCACAGCAACCAGGTGATCGCTAATTATGACTGATGAGTGACTAATATTCTGGTATGATTAAAAGTTCTTATTGCTACAAATAAATGTTGGATTGGATGCAATAGGCAATTAAGAAATTATGACAGAAAGACGATCTAGGAAGGGAAAGCACCCACCTAAGAGCATTTTTTTTGCATTTGGGGAACCTACTTGGAACGCTCTATGGGTTATATTTATTATGTGAATTGAAGCCAAATCGTCGTGGAGACTGCGAACACCATGGCTTGAGAAATATCTCCGGCTACGTTGATTTTCCAGATTGTCCAAACATATATCGGGCAAACTTACTTGAAGTGGACCTTGCCGGATCTGTCCTCTGGTGCCAGCCACTGGACGACGACCCTCTTCTTCAGGTTCCTCCAGGTGTGCGTGATCCCGGCGCAGTGGCTGAATGCCCTCGAGTCGGGCCCGGTGCTCCTGAACGAGCCCACGTCCTTCTCGTTCTCGTCGAAAGCCTTGATCAGGAACCCCATGAAGGGAGAGGCCTCCGAGGACAGTGTAACTGTACACGAAATGTATGTTTAATCCTCCCAGTGGTGCGGCTTTTAAAATATCTCACATAGCAAAATCATCATTGAAACGCAAAGTCTGGAGCAGAACACTCATGTGGAATACTCAACCAAAACTCTAAATTGTCGGTTAAAACGTCTGCCCTCTAACACAAGGCATGTACAAGTTATTTTTAAATGTGTAGGCATTTATTGCCCTGGGGCATGCAGCCTTCGTTGATTTGGACTGGACTGGACTGCACCGTGGACTGCAGCGATTTTGTAAGGTGACATCTATCTGGAATTGTTTCTGGAAACATGAAATCTGGTTGCATTCAAGGGATTATTGATAAAAATCTAAAACCTTGGTAGAATCCAGATATATTTCGAGTTCCATAATTTTTATAGCGAAAAGTTATAGAGAGAGGCTTAGTGCCCGCATATAATTTCTCTCATTTCTTGCAGGAACCCGTCAACGCCTGGACATGAACCGTTTGAAACGAATACTCGGATGCGCAATACCGTACCTTTAAATGGACAGGTTGTAATCTGAGCACTGTGAAAGCATCATTCCTATCTGAAAATAATAAAATGTCTTGATAGAATAGGTAGCTATATGAACCACATAATCCCTTTGAGACCACGATTTAAATTTTTTAGGTGAACAGGTGTACGACACGTTGTCTCACGGTGCTACATCTCATCCTCCGTAAAAATTTGACAACGAAGTGGGTACGCGCTGTCAAGATGTGTTAGGAGGCACTCAAAATATTCGAAAAATGTGTAGTTCCTTTTTTATGTCCGTCAAGGAAATAGAAATGCGAAGGCCCACCTGTGATGACGTCACCCGGCTTGTACTCCTCTTTGTCTTGGACAAGACGGTAGCCCTCGGCGTGGCCCTCCGCGGCGCTCTTTGCAGTGTATCCGTGGGACGGATACAGGTCTTTGCAGGCCTCATCGTCAGCTCCGTCAGGATGTCCCGTGCAAATTACAGCAGACAGGAGGACCAAGATCAGCGACGTGGCTACCTTCAGTGCCATTATTGTTCTGCAGGAGAGGAATGCTTTTTTCGGACGACGGAATCCAAAACAACTTAAAGCACGCCGAGTGGAACTAACGTCCTTATGGATTTGACAAATAAGGTTTAAATGTGACGTCATACAAATAGATAAAATGGCGTTTGTGCTATATAGCGCGACAGTGTTAGTGCCGACAGGCAATCGGCGTTTCATTCATGTCTCTTTCTTTTTTTTTCCAAATAAGGGGAGGGGGGTACTAAAATGCTGAGATCAAAACTGCTAGTGCGGCGGAAAGTGTCGTGCCATGTTTGCACAGTGTCGTAGCGTTTGTTGCAAGAGTGTGCACTCGCAGCACAATGCAGTCGTTCTAGTCGCTCTGGCCGCCCAAGGCACGCAGTTGTAGCCGACGCGCTCTGTGCTTATGTCTTAACCAGCCTTTACGTGGAAACATCCTGGCCGTATGGCTTGATTGAGGGCTTTGATACATTCAGGACAACACATTAAGGTTGAACCGAAGTACAACAATGGTCGAAAACTGACGAAGGTGCGTCTTTATGGTGTAAAACGTTTGGATGGTACCTGTCTTCAGTATGAATGGAAAGGTGAGACATTAATGCAAATGAGTATGTGCTTACGTCACCTGTTTCTGATCACGCATAGTGCCAGCTCTCTACACATGCAGCTGGCTCACTCTGTCGTTACCTTGCATGTTGAAGAAGGGACATACTCAGGTACACCTTGGTGTATATTGCCACCGGGTAATTGCAACTTATATGCTTGATTTACCTTTATACTAGGGATAATACTGGTATAAACAAAAGGTGTTCATGTAGAATGCGTGGGCGACTCTGGACAATTAGAGGTGAAAGGAGCCATGAAGCGCATGTCTTTCCTTATCGTAGCAACTATATTTTACCGAACACTTTCTAACCCATAGAACCTAAAAACAACAAAAAAAAACAGAACGACCAAATCACAGGTCTCCTGTGTGTCGCGTGACACCTGAAGGAACTGGATTGGGGAGAAATACTGCAAGCTTAGGACTTCAATCACATGAAGAAATATGGAAAAGGTGTCTCCAGGGGTGAGCTTACCTTCCTGCAATGGAGGGGCGTGAACCAAGTAGATTGAATGCCGGATGGATGCGTGACTGGGAACTTCGCCAGACTCGAGCTCTTAAATACCATCTGAACCCTTTTTGTCACTGGCTGCACTGGAACGTACCGTAGATAACGTGCGTGTCAAGTAGCGAGGCCACTGGAGCATCGATTTAATTAAGCCGATAATGTATTTCCTATTGAGGGGCCCTAATCAGAGATAATCCAAAGTGTTCATTGGCTGATCTGTCATAAAAGACAATAAGAAGGCTGAAATGAGGTCAAGGATCACGCAAGAAGTCAAGTACTCGTACCAATATAATGCATCAAACATTTTTCCCCCTTAGCTCGATCGGCTCAATACAATTTTCTTTGTTTGCTACTTATCTTATCTAAATAACGTCATTGCTCTTTTCGGAGGCTTTAATCATCCTGAAATAAAATGGCCAGGCTGCTTCAAATCTCATATGTTTTGACGCATGGTATCAACTTCATTAGTAAAGTCGTGGCTTTGTAGACGTGATAAATGCCTTCTTTCTTTTTCAGATGGCTGACAAGCCAACCCGGAACTCTGCGTTCTAGGATTTTTTTTTTTTACAGAACTTGATTTTGTAGTTGGAGTGAATTTCATGGAACCGCTATGTGATCATTTTTCATAAACGTCAAATTTGCTATCCCCACAGAAAAGCACAGTCCACTGGTCAAATGCATCTACAAATATTCCCGAGGTATTATAGATAACTTCTTTCGAAGCCTACAATCCTTTTCAAGTGCACACATGACTGACTTTGAATCTAGAACAGTTCATGAGAACTTGAGGTTATTTAAAAAAAAAACTACTAGATCTCCGTGATCAGTTTATTCTAAAATAACTATCCGGTCTTCTTTTGAAAAACCATGACTTTCGAACCGTCTTAAAAGACTGCTCCATAAAAAAACCGAGATTATATAAAATAGCCAAATCACTGTTGGCTCCTTGTGCATGGGCAAAGTACGATGAAGCCGAGCAAGTATGCAAGACAGAAATGAAAAAAGCGAAGAAAAGTATCTAAACGAAAACCTCCTGAGTCTTATGAAAACCAATAAAAAAAATGAAAGACCTTTACAAGCCTCTGTAACGCCGAATTGGAGCGCAGCTCTTGAGGAGGAGGAGGAGGAGGAGGGTACGGAGAGAAGGGTATGCCCCTTCTCCTCATCCGTACCCTCCCTCCTCCTCTCCTGCACTCCTCCCATTTAGCGGGAAATTTTCGCTAGATTTTGGAGGGAAATTTGCACGCAAAATTTAGAGGGGAAAATTTTCCACTATATAGAGCCGGGAACTTTTCCCCGGTAAATATGGAATTTTTTTCCGCTAAATATAGCGGGGAAATGTTTCCGCTAAATTTAGCGGGGAAATTTTCCAATCAATTTAGCGGCGAACATTCTTCCGCTAAATTTAGCGGGAAACGTTTTCCGATAAATTTAGCAGGGAAGTTTTCCTGCTAAATTTGGTGGGAAATTTTTTCCGCTAAGTTTAGCGATAACATTTTTCCGCTAAATTTAGCGGGGAAGTTTTCTGCTAAATTTAGTGGGTTGAAATTTCCGCTAATTTTAGCGGAGAAACTTTTCCGCTAAATTTAGTGGGAAATTGTTTTCGCTAAACTTAGCGGGGAAATTTTTCCGCTTAATTTATCGGAGGACTTTTTACGCTACATGTGGCGAGGAATGTTTTCACACAATTTAGCGGGCAATTTTCGCCGCTAAGTAGAGCGGAAAATTTTTACGCTAAATTTAGCCAAAACATTTTCTGCTAAATTTAGCGGGAATGTTTTTCCGCTAAATTTAGCGTGAAATTTTTACGGTACATTTAGCGGGGAATTTTTTCCGCTAAATAGAGCGGCGAACTCTGCCCGCTAAATTTAGCGGGGAGATTTTTCCCGCTAATCTTAGGTGAGAATGTTTACGCTAAATTTAGCAGGAAATATTTTGGCTAATTATAGCGGGAAAAGTTTTCCGCTAAATTTAGCGGTTAATTTTTTCGCTAAAATTAGCGGGTACACTTTTTCGCTAAATTGAGCGGAGTCTTTTATTCGCTAAATTTAGTAGAAAAATTGTCCGTTGAATTTAGCGGAGACTTTTTCCGTTATATATAAAGGGGAATGTTTTTCGCTACATTTAGGGTGGTATTTTTTCTGCTAAATTTAGCGGGAAATTTTTCACACTAAACTTAGTGGGGAGTTTTGTTTCTCTAAATTTAGTGGGGAATTTTTCCGCTAAATTTAGCGAAGAAATTTTTACGCTAAATTTAGTTGGAAAATATACGCATAATCCAAGGCGCTGTGACGTCAAGGGTTACGTCACTCGTGACCTTCGCGCATTATGGGAAACGTCCCATAATGCAAGCGCGGTTACTCCGACGGCGACGCCGCTCAAGCTCGAAACGGGCGCCTAAGAGCTGAGCTCTAAAAAAGTTTGGACCGATTCACTGGTACCTCGGGAGATGAGCTCGATACTGCTACGGTGTAGTAACAATTTAGACAATTATTTAGCGGAATGTTTTCTGAAAACACATTCT
Source organism: Ixodes ricinus (assembly GCA_037355805.1). NCBI lineage: Eukaryota > Metazoa > Arthropoda > Arachnida > Ixodida > Ixodidae > Ixodes > Ixodes ricinus. The sequence goes on from JAZHYW010038492.1 coordinate 19,066, forward strand.
TCCTACCAGAGTCGCCTAATTACGATATACTGGCAGAAATGAGTCCAGTAACTCTATCAGCGGATAGAATTCAGAAGTGAATAGAAAATTTTCCGACATATTCAACCCCTGGCCCTGATAATATCTCAACGAAGCTGCTTAAAGCGACACTGACACCCCCCAAATTTTTTTTAAATATTTTGCCGGGCGCTTTATTATGGTGTCGGGGGACTACCCAATTAATATTTTGCAACAGAATAGCGAATATTTTAATAAAGCCAAAAGACGCAACTGCTCGAAACCGAAACCGAAACCCGCGCACGGAGGTCGGAGAAGTGGAGAGGGGAAAATGAGTGGCGAAAATCACGTGGCTACACCCGACCGTGCGCTTTTTTTCTTTTTTTTCCCTCTCTGTAGCAGACGACATGCGTGGCGGCGTAGCGGGAACTGTTTGCCGTGCGATTCTTTTGCAGTTATGTTTGTTCCGCTCGCTGTTCTGTACTCCAAGATGAGTTGTTTTGAACATTGAGGAGTTGGAGATGAGTAGTGAGTGCCCGTGGTTAATTTTCATGATCGGCTCTGAAAAGAATACACCCAAGATGCTGCAGTGAAGAGCTGGGTCACATGTCCTGCGTCCGAAAAAAAACTGGCATTGTGCGAGAGTTTCCGAAAGATCAACGGGATCGAGACCAATGGCTGGCTGCAATTCCTGTAGAATATTTACGGGCACCTCGGAAAGCGGACGCTACCTGATTTATATGCTTCTTGTATTTTGTAGAAAGTGACTACATTGAGTTCGCAGGTGTCAAAGAGGAAATCCCATACCATTTAGTTCAGCGACGTTTCGTCCACAACATTTTTTGTTATTCTTTTGTTTGTTTCTTCAGTGATAATTGTAAAAAAAAGAAATGTAAACATCGAGAAATGGTTGGAAAAAAAAGTGCGCTATCACTGTGGACCGAATTCGGTCCTGCCGCGTGTGAAGCGGACGTCTTTCCACTGAGCTACTGGGGGAACTTTTTTCTTTTTTTTCTTTATGACAAGAAAGCAGAGGGTTCAAATTTCATATAAAAGTGCACTGCCGCACACTTCGCAGAGCACATTAAAATTCCCGCATCTCGAGAAGGGGGCCACACACGCTCAGCCACTCAGGCTTGGGCTCGCAGGCCGAAAAAACGCTCTCAACACGCTTCACGAGGTTGAAATAATAAAACCGAACTTCTTTCGCAGTTGCGTCGGCATGTCTCACTGCCATACGCGATTGCCATATGCTGAAAAGCCCCAGAAGAAAAAACATGTCATGCGGTACATTGTCATCGTTCCTCACGTCCAAAAAACGTATGCCCAATGGGCTAATGGAAACTGTTTCTCTTTCCTTAGTAATAATGCAGCCGGTAAACTGTAAGTTGGAAAGTTTGCTGCCGACTTTCCTTCAGCAAAAGCACTTCCGGGTCGAAGTCGGGAGGCACCACCCATTGGCGACATTCGCACCTAGTAAAGAAATCGTACGCGTGCATATTCAACTCGAAGCACACACTTCGTGCTTGACGTTTGCGCGAGCGATGTCTTCAGCCACTAGAAGAGAGCGACGGCTCGACGACGTCTTCGTGCAAATCGGCTTGGTGGTCAAGGGTGTCGTACGGGATGAATGCCAATTCTTTTGAGCAGTCCCAAATTTTTCTTTTAAAGGTAGACAGAATTCGCCGGTACCGAAAGCGACAGTTCTAAAGCAGAGGCCCCACGCCCGTCGTCCGCTGCCATTAAGCTAAGCAAATATGAGTCTTCCTCTCTTCTCTTTTCTTTTTTGAACAATCCATAAATACTGGGCGAATTTCTGCCTACTGGAAACTAGCAAACCTCATTCTTTTGTTTTTTAATAAACGGTCAAAGAAATGAATTTACGAACTATACGACCAATCTCTGTGCCGAGCGTTTCGAGCAAACTAATATAGCATGTATTATATTAAAATATCATGGATCACATGTTGGCGAACAACCTCCTCTTTGTTAACCAGCACGGTTTCCGGCAGGCTCTTTCTTGTGAGACCCAGCTTTTTGAATTTATAACTGACATTTATAATAACTTGCACTGTAAAACGGAGATTGATGCAATTTTTATTCACTTTCAAAAAGTTTTCGAGAAAGTGCCTCATTATCGACTTATGCTTAAACTGCGCGCTTTTCCAGTAGGCCCGTCTGCGATAGAATGTATTTCAAATTTTCTCTTTAACCGCTGATAAAGTGTACGTTATGATCACAAATTTTCTTGACACCAGAAGTAGAATCTGGAGTGCTGCAAGGAACCGTGCTGGGTCCACTTCTTTTTCTTTTGCATGTAAACGACTTGCCGACCTCTATTTGTTCCACCATCCATTTGCGTCGATGACTGTGCGGTGCAAATTACTTCGCTACTCTAGAATAATGGCGTGGAAAGTGGCAAATGCAGATAAACACCTCCAAGACAAAATTCTTAAAGTTCAGCAATAAGCGAAGCTCCACGGTGTACTCTCTATTCTATGCATCCATTAAACGGGTGCACACATACAAATAACTTGAGCTTCATTTAACATCCAACATATCTTTGGAGGCACATATCTATCACATCATTGCAAAGTTAAACCGAAATTTTGGTTTTATAAGGCGAAACATTACACACGGCAAATCGGGAAACCAAGCTCGTAATATGGATGCTTGGGCTAGTTGGTAATTGATGCTTGGATGAACCAAGCTCGTAGCTTCTACAGCCCTTGTTCGCCCGAGCTCGAGTACGCATCTACAGTATGGAACCCCGACCAGGATTACCTAGTACAGAAATTAGAATCAGTATAAACTAGAGCCACTCGCTTCGGCCTTAAAATCTATACGCGTAGTATCATTACCACACTAAAAAAGAACTCGGCCTTCCGCTACTAGCAGACAGGAAAAAAGCTGCCCAACTGGTCTCCTTGCATGCTTTGCACTACCACTGCCCAACAAAGAAAGAGTTGTATTGCCCGGGTGCACATCACAATTTACCACGTACGGACCACTCTCAAGAGCTTCATTTCACCACACTAAGGACAAACCTTTTCATATTTTTACCGCTTCAGTTATCCATTTCAGATTGGAACTCACTTCCACAAAATATTGTCAATACTGAGGAATCATGCGGTTTCAGAGCTGCACTTGCTACCTTTGTTCATGCTTAGCAACCTCACACCTCTGTGTTTTCCACTTCTTAATATTTGTTTTGTATGCCCCCCCCCCCAACCCTTATTTAAATCCCTGGGCGCTTTAGGGGTACATTAAATGAATAAATGAAATAAAATAACCTGGGAGTTTTTTGTTAATTCGTCCGAGCGCAAAAAAAAATATGTGCCAAATGTTAGAAACTGTGGAACTAGATATTGCTTTCTATAAGTAAAACGAACTTAGGCAGTCCGACATTGCTCTTCAAGCTTACAATTAATTTCTATCGCACCATTTTGCAGCATTGTAAATTTTGGCATATTAAAGCCGCTGGCTTCATAGATATAAACTCAAACGAAAACGGATGCCTTTTCGGAGTTCAGTGAACATTGAAGGTTTAATGTAAAAGTTATTCGGCAAAAGTAACAAGGTACTTTCAAGGTTCCTTTAAGCATCGCTGCAAAAGTGTCACATATTGTACTTTCTTTTATAAATTTCGTTAAATTCATAATATAACTTGACATTTGGGGCAATGAAGTACTACGTTATTATATTTGTTTAATAAATAATATTCAAGTAGTTTATTTTATATGGTGGAAGAAACCATATCGCTAAAGAAAAAATTGGGGTGACAGACTTCTGTTAGCCAGGCAAATAAAAATGCGACAGTTTGACATATATAAATATTTTACAAGTGTTAATATAAATCTAAAATCCACACGTGCTAATACGACCACAGTCTCATACAAACATCATATTGTTGTAAATTATTTAGATTGAGATGAAATTATAATGGTTCAGAAATATATAAGAACCGAATTGGGGCTTCCGAATCGTTGGTGACAGTATTCACAGGTTCGAGGTCAGTCTCTAAAATGCTTATGCAAATAATATCTGGAAATAAACTTAAAAACAGTACAAAGATACAAATATGCGACATTACTGGGAGAGGGACATAAAAAAAAAACTGGCAAAAAAAGTAAAGTAACTTCATAGGCAATTAGAATTACCAACCTTGGCTGAAAGCTGAAGCTCAATATTTTCTTTTATTTTTTCAATATTTTGGCATGTTTACGCTACTGTTCTCTTCTCGCATCGCAGATGGCGCTACACAACGCCGTTGAGATGGGCTCTAAAGAGGATTGCCCCTCAGCCGGCAGTGTTAGCGACAAAAAAAAAACAAAAAAAAAAAACAACGCGACGCTATTTTTGTTGTGCGTACGTGCACGTGGGTGTCTATGTGTGCGAGCGTGTCACCGAGCGCTAGGCCGCTTGAGCGAGCGCTAAGGCTTTCAGGGAGGTTTCGTTGGCGTCAAAAAGTCTCTCAAAAGTAATTGTAATTGTGTCTGTAATTTCTCAATTACTGACACCAGAGTGTAATTAAATTCCCATTTATTTTAGCCGAAAGTTAGTAATTACATTTACAAATTACCAAAAATCAATTAAATTAGAGTAATGCTATTTTTGTAATCGAATTACTAGACAACTATTGGTCCAATGAGATCAAATGTAGCGCCTGCACCCTTCAACTGTGGAGGATCCATAGACGTCTTTCAAAAGTCTCTGCACGCGACACTGCGCGCGTTGCACTATAGGGACTGGTTGACCATGGAGAGGAGTGACCTGGTTTCGATTTCGAATGCCCGGTTGACGAAGTAGCGCATCTCACCACCACGTGCGAATCGAGTCAGTGTTTGCTTTCGTTGCCACCGGCCATGGTCGTGAGAGCCATCATTGAAAAACGGACCTCCAGCAACCGTAAGAAGTATGTCTAGGGTTAGAGAGGAGTACGAGTACGGCCTGCCGCGCCCCTTCCCTTTCTGGCTGCCTGACTACCGCTACAGAGTCAGCATGACCCTCTCAGCTCACGGACCATTTAAGAATTCAAGGAAATTGAGAATGGCAGCCCAATGTACTTCTCTCATGTGCCATCGTCGTCCTGTGTTTACCTGCGCTCAAACTCCGGCACGCTGGGAGCTCAGAGACCGGCCAAAGCATTCGATTTCTATTGGTGGGCGACACCTACAGTATTAACTTCGAAAACGAAAGCACTGTATTTGGTCGTGACGGGATGTCCTAAAGTGAGGTTGGCCAATCGAAACCGGAACCTAGAGACCAAGCAGTATCCAAGATACTTCGCGTGGGATATGGCCGCTAGGATCGCTTCTGTTCTGCAAAAAGACTATGAGGCCGGTGCAGTTGAATTGGTAACTTGTTTTTCTTTCTTTTAGAAACTTCACAATACAGATGCGATGTGGGAATTGGAAGAAGCGATGGAATACAATATGTGGTGTTCATTTATTTTTTGAGAAGGAGCCACGAGTAGACTTACGAATTACTCTTTACGAAAGTAAGTAGGATTGCCACTTGATAAAAGGTATGTTTGGGCTAGTTTGTTGATGAGCATCCTGGTTTAAAACAGCGCGACAAGAAACACACAAAATCTTGTGTTGTCGCGTTGTTTTAAACTATCAATGGCACTTTATTATGTTTAAGGCTGATTAACTTGTAATGTAGTAAATATTTCAAAGGACGAACACAAGTCTGCGGGGATAATTTGCGTTGCTTGAAAGCTGTTTGTCTCCCTTGGAATCATCAAATCCAGATGCATTCTCAAAATACGTCGGCCACACTCACTCGTGCGATTTGTTGTATACAAAAACATTTAAAGTAAGTTCATGTTTCGTCGTGGTTGACGCCATTTATCCCGTGATAGTGCATGGTGACCGCCAGAAAAGACGTTTGTACAATATTACCGGAGTTTTCATTCATCTAAGGACCAATCAGATGTTGCGTTTTTCCACGAGCTTCGCCCGCGTCAGAATCAGTGCCCGTCGCTCGAGGTCACTCACAACAAGGTAGACCTGTTGCACTACGTATACAGTGCCACGACGGCAGGGGATTTGGGGAACCCTCGGTACAGATCACGCGCCTTCTCGTTGCGATTGCGCGTGAGTCCGCGCGCCGGCAACTGTTGCAGCCATTCGCCATCCCGGCCTTCCGCCGAGATGGTTGGCGGAATACCGTAGCGTGCTGCCTGTGGTTCCCGGGTCGACTCTCGTCCGCGTTGTTGCGACGGAGAGAACTTGACAGAGCTTCTCGTCTTGCAGTGTCACCGAATACACTTATTTTGTACCGCAACCGTGGCAGAGTCCCCGTAGCTTCGACAAAGCGTTGGTATAGCAGACGGCGGAGCTGGTACAAAGAAGGTGCTCGAGAAAGGGGGTGGCCTCGCAAACTAGCCAACGCGATACGCTCTCCCTTATTTCCGTGCGCTCGTCCCACTCGGCTGGTCGAGCGTTGTTGCCTCGGTTGCCTCCACCTGCTCGCGTATGTCACGTCGCAGCGGGAGGAAACACGATGGCAGGGGCGTACCTAGGATTCCCATAATTCGTCGCGCGACGCGCGTGGCCTTTTGGGATTTTTTGCGAGGGTTCTATACACCTTTTCCGCGTAGTCGTCGCCATCTTGCGTGTTGCAGCTACCGCCGCGCCGTCTGGCGTACGGTTGTTGTGCGCCCATTTTGGTATGCGGAGAGCAGCGTTGTCCCTAGCTCCCGCGCTATCCCCATTGACTCCGTGCATCGTATCTTCATTGTTTTCCCTTTAGTGAGTTGTTAATTTGTTTGTTATTGAAAGTGTGAATTATTCTTGTGTTCTGGCGTGTTTATTCGCCATCATGGCGCCCGTTGTTGCGCCAACAGCGCCGAGAGGTTCGTCGCCAGCGTCGCCGGTAATCGAAATCGGAGGTATGTTTACTTTTCCTGAGCACGTTTACCAGTGTTTACTCTTTGCGTGTTGTTGTTTGTGAAGAATGACAGCCTTCTGCGAATGACTAACGGAGGGTTTTTATGCGCGAGCGAGGCGACCCTGGGCATGGAAGTATCATCGTTTAATCGTAGAAATACTCACAATCAGGCGTCGCAGACCTCTACGGTATGGGCCATCGGCCTTTCTGCGGCGTCGCGGCTTTCCTGAGCCGGAATAAATATTATTATTAAAATATTATTAGTTGGCGACGCGGGCCGCACGGTTTATCGTTATCGTGCAGCGTCGAGGTACGATCGCTAGTTACCGGGACATCTGTACTTCGTATGACGCCCAGACTGGGGGGGGGGGGGGTGACGACGACGACGACGATTTTGCGCCTCCTTTTTCGTATTGTTTCCATTAACGTATCTTAAGGCCCGCTTCAGACGGAGCAATTTCGCCCAGCAACTTGACGGAGCAACACCAGCAACACGGGCCTCCCGCGTTCACACGCAGCAACCGAATTGCTAGGACTTGCCATCATCATCATTGAAATTGTATTTTTTCCTGCACTCTTTAGACACATAATTACGCTCTATAAACGTGTTTTTATCCGTTTAAATGACGTTTGGAATACTAATGCGTCTTTCTGAAACGGTTTATTTGAAAAAACGATCAATTTCAAACCAGAACCGAGTCTTTAGCTGTCATCATCACCACCACAGGGGTGTCACGTGAAAATATCGCGTCCCTGATTGGCTGGAGCCGCTTCAAACGTCTTCGAATTGCTCCGAGTTGCTCGCTTGTTTCGAGCCGGACCCGATCTCAGCAATTCGTGTCGATCTAGGGAAAGCTAGGGAACAACCCGCCAGCAACACCAAAATTGCTGAGAAAGTTGCTCCGTCTGAAGCGGGCCTAACGGGCGTCGCTACCGAGCACCACACAAAATTATAGTGCACATCCTCGTAGGAATGAACGGTATGAAAAACAAATCTTGAGTAGCCAGTAACAATCATTACGCCCAGGGTCTTACATTTGCACCACACGCTGCAAAATTCGTTCTACATTTGACTTGTCGAAGCCTATTACTGCACTTGTAGATGTCCGTTTCTATTCTGCCTATTAGCTTTTTTTATGTGCTGATATTGGTGGAACTCTAATGCCACTAACTACCATTACCCTAATTTTGTGTGGCATCTTTTATTTTCAGAGAACCGCCTTTACCCACACCCAAGCTGCATAACTGCGTGGGAGGACAACCTTAAGAAGTGGCCGGAAATTCGTTCCCCACAAATCGTGTACTATCTGCTCAAGACTAAGGCCTGCGACTTGGAGGAGGTCAAGGCGTACAAGAGCCTCGACTCATACAACTATGTGCAAAGCGGCTGGGTCGGAGCACTGCTGGTGCACGAGATTGACCCGTGCACACTTCTGCTGAAAGGAACTGTTCAAGGTTCCCAGTCTGTGAACAGGCCCAATGATGCATGGGTTTGCGCGAAGAAGGATGGGGAGGTGATAACTGGTGGGTGCACGTGCATGGCCGGCAAGGCAAGAGTTTGCAGCCACGTCGGGGCTGTCCTGTGGAAAGTTGACTGTGCGGCAAGTGCTGGCCTTACTGGGCAGGCATGCACCGATGCCGCAATGAACTGGAACCAGGGGACCAAGAAGAATGTGGTGCCAGCACCCCTGCACAACATCAGCTTCCGGCTCCAGAAAGGAACTGCCAAGGCGGTAGAAAGAAAAGGGACTGAGGTTACAGAACCGAAGCAGTTCCATTCTTTTCGGGACGACCAGGAGCTCCAGGAGTTTCATGCAGCAGCTCCGTTCAAGAGCCTATTCTGCATACCAGGCAAGTATGAGCTATTCTTATAATTATTATGTCAAAACTCTGCGTAGTGAGCTTATGTGAAATTCATTTTAAGTGGAAATGGCAGGTTCATTCCATCTGGCAACTACCCCAAACATGTGGAACATTCATTCTGCCATGAAACAGTAGGGTCAAAGTAGTTGTCATACTCCTTTGTTATTGTCTAACTGTTAACCATTTGGAAGCCCAGTACCCTGGTCCACTAGGCAAGTTTGAATTTGGGCAGGCTCTGCTAACAACACTACTCAAAAACAATTGTTCCATGCCCCTAAAAAGATGACGGCAATATTTAACAAAAGATCAGGCGTGAAGCTTTACATAAGATAAATAACAAGATCAGAGCTCAAGGGCAACCATAGAGCTTGAGCAATACAGCCTATCTGCACTACCTTAACAATTGTACTTAGTGTGTACATTATCAACACAACACTTCCTTATGTTCCTCTATGGAAGTACTTTTGGGACAGCCTTGCAGTTCAGAGAACATGAAAAACTTGCAATAGCTTGTTTGTGCTAACAGTGTCGCATTCTGTACTTCAGTTTTTAGTTCTTTCATTCAAGTTCATCCAAATATCTAGGAACAAAATTGCAAATTACTGTTACAATAAATATATAACTCTTCGATGTTGAGCTTCTACAGACCCCTTTTTTAACCACAGAACATGTTCCAACTGGTGAGTCACACTGACCAGTCATCTGTGTCTGCCACCCACTTTGATTTACCAGCAGTGTGGTATCAGCAGGAAACACTTGAAAATAAAATACTCTGCGATATCAAATTTTCAAACCAGCACCATTTTGTCCGTCCTTGACACATCAGGTACTATTTCTAAATGCAGAGATCACCTGAACAAACTAAAAGCAAGCTAATGATGCCCGTTATCATTTGTTCTTGCTTTTCTAATGTAATTCATTGATATGAAGTTGTATGTTTTGTTTTTAATTAATTCTGTTTATATTGCAGGTACCCTTTTGCACGAGACCATCACAGCTTCTAGTCAGCCCCAGGCTCAACCTGTTGCCAAGGTGCCTGACCAGGCCCCAAGCCACCGAGACCACGACAGGGCAGAAACTCTTCCAGAATCGTGCCCAGCATGCAACTTATTTTATAGTGACTTTGTTGTACTAACTAGTACTGCAGCAGTGCAACTTGAAGCTGGAACACGGGGCACTACAAATGCCTTGTGGAAAGATTCACGGAAGCTGCGCGTCACAGCATCCAACGTTAAGTGCGTACCAAAGATGATGAAAACATCTCACGAGAAGACCGTTCTCGCCCTAACAGGCGGTTCATTCCACGGAAATGCTGCCACTAGACATGGACGCATGTATGAACCCGTAGCGCGGCAGGCCTTCATAGTAAAGACAGGGTTCACAGTTTCCCTCTGTGGAACTGTAGTTTGCAGTGAGGAGCCCTGGCTTTCTGCGACTCCTGATGGCATCATCGAAAGTCAAAATGCCATCCTGGAGATAAAGTGTCCAGAGGTGCAAGACTGTAGGGCAATGATTGCCACCAATAAGAGGTATGATGTTCAGAGAAAAGATGACACATACACACTAAAAAAGATCGGAAGTTACGGCTTTTATAGCCAAGTACAGTATACAATGCTCTGTACAGGGAAGCAGCTCTGTTTTTTGTATGTGTGGTCAAAGAACAGCGACGTGTTGTTAGAGATTTCTTTCGATGGCAGCTTCATTGCTGAAAACACGCCTCGGCTGAGCCGGTTTTATTTTTCTTCGATGTTGCCACACCTCGAAAAGATGCACAGGGGCGGCAAACTGAACATGTGCCTTGAATACAGGCGACTGGCCCTCATGTAATCAAACTTTTTCCAAAGAGTGACAAGAACAAAAGGTGAAATAAATGAAGCAGCAGCTGGAGCAGTGACAATGCTTCATACAACAACAAGCCAGTGTTGACTGTCGTTTGCTCGCCATGTTTTTCAAGCTTCGATGAGGTGTGAAGACTGTGCCATTTGTCTTTCACATTCCTTGAATTACTTCATATACACATACCACAAACAGTCAAGCAGAACAAAAATCAGTAACTTGCAAGTGTCCAAGAAGTACAAAAACTGTCTAACTTTGGAAAATCTTGAAATGTACAACACATCAAGGACAGCTTCCAAGACTTTCGAGACCAGCGTCCTCGTCCTCAGCTCTTGCATGTGTTGTCAAAGCTGAAGGGGGGACCGCCGGTTCCAAACCAATCTTGAAAACTGCACTTGAAGGGATGGTGAACCGAAATTTGGATTTCAGAAAACAATGCAGGAGCTGTAGGCGGGAGGCTACGATCCCTATAACACTACTCGTAAGGCGGTATCTCGAATGGACGGCCGTATTTTTGGAAAAAGAGGTCGAAATTAGACGAGGCGCGTGATGTCAAGATATCTCGTTTCCTCCTCTCCTCGCTTCGCCTCCTCAAGACGGCGAGGCGGAGAAGACGCGAGGCTGTTCCTTCTCCTCGGAGGAACAAAACGTAAGCACATCTGTCAAATGCGCCTCATTTTTCTGAGAAATACGGTCATCCCTTTGAGATATCGCTGTATGAGTGATGTTTTGGTGTTTGTAGCATCCCGTTGCACGCTTTTGCCGCTGTGTTTTGTGGAATCCAGATTTCAGTTCAGGATCCCTTTAAACTGCTTAACATTTAATATTATCCTCTGCTAAGCAGGGTCTTTTACTTATTAATATATTATTTTTGTTTACACTAGTACACATATCACAACGAAAGAGGAGAAATAATTGGCATGAGTAAAACGAGGCATGTGAAAAACCTACATTTTCGCTAGACAAGGTCTATAAGCCAAGTTTTATCCTTTGCATCAAATAGGAATACTAACACTTTCAATCTAAAGGGGAGGTGAAACAATTTACTGCACGAACCTGCAGCATATCACTTATATTTTGTTTGTATCAACATAAGTAAAAGTAAATGCACAGACATTCCCTGAAATATTGCGATTTTCCGTGTTCTCACGAAGCAAAAACCAGATTATTTCCCAACTTGCAGCAGCATGTGGCAGCCACGAGAAAAACAGCCCGAAGTTATTACGAGCTACACCGCAGTGAATGAGCAAGTTGCGTGTGTAAGCGTGCCATTCACCTGAAGTCAACAAAATTATCCCCTTCCAATGCTTTCATGACAAGCGAGCAAAAACGGATGTGCATGCTTATGTTTTCTCGCTCGTCCAAGATCGGCTACCTGCCATGACCATTCCGAGGCGATCGAACCAAAGTTTGAAAAGTGTTTCTATCTGAGGCGAAAGTTCCTCTTCCCACCAGTGAAAAAAGGAAGGTCACGAGCATGTTTGAGAACACAGCTGGAAACCCCTCTGTCAACCATTGTGACATCACTCCATGCGACTCAATAGACGGCGTAACGGTTGAAAGATACCATAAACTTCAATTTGTATTATCCTTACAGCAACAGCTCTTAGCGAGATCCTCCAGGGGAATAGCGTTGATGTCCTGCTCAAAACCTCACAGTGCCTCGAGCAAGCGCACAGCTAGTGAACGCATCAAAAAGCAACGAGCACGTGATCGAAACCACGAACACTAGTTGAAGGCCAGGCATTTGAAAGAGATGCCTTACCGTTCTCACTTTGAGGGTGGATGTAACAGATACCCCACTTTTTCCAGAGCATGCACACGACCATCTGAGCAGACAAACTTGCACGTTGTATGGCTAAACCTTGGAAAGTTCGTAACGGGTCCGAAGAACGTGACTTTTAGTTGCGGCACGGGAGTGGAATTGAGGGCAGAAGAGGAAGTGGCGTAAAAATTCTCGGAATTGTGCTCAGGAGGCGATGCAGAAACGACAATGATGTCACAGTGTTAGCGAATTACGTGATTGCCCAGCTCCTGTCGCTGTGACGTATGTTGTGCAATTGTGTAAATCCACTATTATTAAAAAAATATCTAGTGCACTTAAGCAATGAAAGGTTTTTGTTCTAAAGTTTCAACAATAGTTCCACTGCCCCTTTAAGTGAGCAAAAAAATAAACAAAAACTTCCGTCCTGCAGACAAGAGATCAAAACAAACACACCTACAAAAATTGTACTCAACATCAGCTATGTGAGTCACACAAAGGAAACACAGATAGAGCAATGATCATAAACCACACTACCGGGTCTGTGCAAGGAAATAAAACCTGTCTTTCGAGCCGCATAGGTAGTGGAAACTGCGTGAGAATGCGACACCAGCGGTAGTGACGGAATGCAAAAGCTGGAGAACATATTACCTGAATCCAAAAATGAAAAAACAATATTTCTCTATAAATAGATGACTACCTCGGCGTAATGCACATAGAACAGAAGAAATGCCACTAAATGCCCGTGGCATTTCTTTTAAAAACAAATAGCTTAATCATGCCGACAAAGTCTGGGTTGCACGGAATATGTCCTGCACAAACCCCACATGATGCATGTGGTTTTCTAAATTTCTATTGACAGAATTTGCCATCCGAATTTGCTAGCCGACCTAGATTCTATCCCTGCTGGGCTATGTTGATTTTATACGGAACTTTAACGAACGTGTCGGTCGTTATGACGCTTGTTCATAACTAATTTCTCATTGTAAGCATCCCATAAACCACATTCTGTGCTAAAAGTATGGTCTGCGAAAAAAAAACCAAAAAAAACAACAATACTGCATTTCTCATTGACAAATTTTTCCCACCGAAATATTAGATACATCTACAATACTATTTTTTTTTCGTTTGCCCCAAGTATTTGGATGATCCAGGTAACTTCATGTTGTCAAACTTTCGCATTCTCTCACCACTGCTAGCCTCACATTTCCAGTTTTATCTTTCGTGACAAAAAGTTTGTCTATGCAGGCCAAAAACCGGGTTTCATTTTCTTGATCAGACCCGATACATTAGAACTGAACATGTAGGAAACAAGCTCAAGAATTCAGTATCTACAGAGTCAGTGTCTACACATCAACGCTGGCACTTGCCGCTGTTTCTTGCGTTGCAATCAGAGGTGCCTTCAGATTGCACAGTCCTGCGCAGATGAAGACCATATCACTGATGGTTCTCCTCGACGTTATGGTTAACGCTGACTTGAAGATACGGTACGTTTTAATGCGATTAATCGCTCTCTCAACATGTATCCGTAATGAGGCGATTCTTCTCGTCCGAGTCACATCGAGCTCGGAGAGCTGGGATTTCCCTGCGAATAATAAAGAAAACATACGATTGTTTAGTTTTACTAACGCTGCATCCTGCAGTACCTTTGAGCAGTCCTTCTATTGTAAGCTGCACATATAGCATGGTAACTTTAGTAAGGAATACATCACATCACCACAATTTCTGGCTATGCAATGAACTAGAAACAATGAAGGACATGTAGAACTAAGGAAATCATGACAAACATTAAGAAATATGCGAGTTGCAGATTTACTGCAAGCGTGCAGGGAAAGAGTGCCAAGCTCTGATTGGAAGGAATAGTGGGTAAACACAAAGGCTAGCTGCATTTGACTCCAGAGTCTCCCTCTAATCAGAGCGAACAAGAGCATCGCGCAGTACCTCGCATTCGGATGCACCTTCTAATTAGAGTTCGGTGCTCCGACATCCCTGTGCGCTCCCATGTACTCCTCTCCCCGTTTCTCTTTGCATACAAAACACGCAAACTGTTTTCTCATGGCAGTACTATCCTTGACAAAGCTGAACAATGACTACTTTATGTAGTTCTTCACAATAGTTTCTGAAGTGCTACGTCACAAAACCATGGCTTGGGTGCTGCTAAGATAGCATTTCGATGAAAAAAAAAAGACAGTTTGTGTGTTGTGTTTAAGTTTCATGAGCACTGTACATGCAATGCCAGACATGCAAAGCATGCTTGAATTGCTCCTATTTGCTTAAAATGCTTGGTGAGATTAAGAATTAAGAACCATGTTCCCACTATTTCGGCAGATAGGGAAAGTTGCTGGAGGTATCCACTCAAAGAAGTTGCATGTTGTGCACCAACGAGTTGACAAGTCTAGTGCCGAGCCACTGGAGAGCGCAGCACTCTGGCCACCGAAATAGCTGGGCGAAGAAGCATGAAGCACTGCACAATGCAAGCACATAGTTATAACAGATCAAACTTGCATTGGAAACATTTGAGGTGGGCTTCACATTTAAATTTCTCCATATTAAGCAGCAGCATAGGAATGACTGACTGACTAAGGTACTTTATTTTGAAGACTTCCCTCTTGTCGTTTTTCACTATGGCTGGGTGATTGATCGACTGACCTCACAATTAATTGAATACTATTTTTTACTTCACTATGGCTGGGTGATTGATCAACTAACCTCACAATTAATTGAATATTATTTTTAACTGGGTAAACCCCCCCAAAAATATCCATTTTTTTTACGGTTCCCGTGCTTTTAAAACGTTCGTCCATGCATCTGTGGGGAACACAAAAATGCCAATAACAATCATCACATTTAGGCTGGGACTGCTTCCAGCTTAAGCTAAGTTCAATATAAGGGTGTGTCTGCAGCCAGAGACGAGAATACCTCTCCTCGATTCTGTCTCTGACCCAGAAAGGAGGAAATCCCTCCTTTCCGTAGGAATTAGCTCCCAGGTGAACACCTTCTAGATAGCAAGGCTCTAGGCCTGAATATTTTACGGCACCTAAAGAGGCAAGCATGAGGCACAAATGAGACACGAGTGCTGCGTCAGTGTTTGGCTGAGGATCATGTTCAATCAGTGAGGAGACAAGTCTCGTCTCAGTGCTGCCGCAACACTTGTATCCAATCTGTGCACATTTGCCTCTTTAGGTGACATAAAATAATCTGCCCTACAGCCTTGCTATCTAGAAGGTGTTGCCCAGACCTGCTCCTTTCAGATGAGGAGGATAGAGCGTGAAAGGGAATGGGGAAAAGGTCATTGCCTTTCTGCCAAGGCCCGTTTCTTATGTTACATTATATCGTAGTACTCGCTAGGCTTCCTCGTTTTAGAAGGCGAGTCAGTCATGAAGAAAGTAGCGTGCGTCTTTGTTCAACGTCTCGCAAGCATCTATTTAGCACTGCAGGAATGATTGTGAAGTAAATGACCCTGCTCATGCCAGATTACATCAGGAAACCTCTTTGCCTTCACAGTTGGGAGTAATATTTTGTCATTTGAGCATTCTCAATTGAAGGTTCAAGTTTATCCCCAGCTGAAAAAGTGCATTGCATTGTTTATCACACAGCAAAATAAAGCAACAAAGAACAGGCGTCCGTGCTCTTTTCACAATATATTGAGCCTGAATATTAGTGCAACCAAAAATTTGACTATTGCAAGGCAATGAAACTGGCTAAAATTAAAAATTAAGAACCAGCCCTAGTTATCTTTAAGAGTGTAACTAACACAAAGCATTTGCAGAAAGGACATAAATAAACAATGCCTGCATTAGGGTACATGTCATGCAATCATCTTACCCTTTGTGAAAGCTGGCATGTTCAACTTTACCCCTTGCAGCTCCAGGTGGGCGTCCAAGGTAAACCCACGATCGGCCATAATTTCATCACCACGCTGTAGGTGGTCCTCGACCCCGCAGTGCCGCACAATATATTTGTCGGAAGCCCTCCCACCATACACATCTGACACGTACATTATGAAGCCATTGGGGGCAATAACTGTAAGAAATTTGACCGTGTTGTTTGCTTTGTAGGAGCTGAAGGTTTGAGCCCGAGCCATCAGCTTCCTAGGCCTCTGCAGAATGATTTCTGTGCAATCAAAGATGCAGGTCGTCCTGCCGTAACCGCCTTCAACAAAAGAGGCAGGCATACTGTTTTGTATGCGTGACCGTGGCAGCCAGAAAACAACATAGTTCATGATCTTCTTCAGGATCCGAAGCATATTTTTCACAATGTCACAAATTCTAGTGACAGAGGTCTCAAACCTCCTAGCCAGGTCCCCATAAAGGAGGCCTAAGCGCAATCTCATTAATGTCATGAGGAGCTGGTCTTCTCCGGGCAACCGAGAGTTTGCGGTGGTCATTTTACAGACGGCTTCTGCCAAACTCAGAAACACGGTCTTCGAGACACCCGTATAAAACATGATGTCTGAAGCCGACATTTTCAGCGCGATGGCAGGTTTTTGAGACTCCTTGAAAGAGTAGCGGTGGTCTTCTAGTGCCAGAACTTCCCACTGAGTTTCTTGGTCTTTTGTTGTCACCTGAGAAATGTAAAATCAAAGAAGTTAGTCGCCTTACAAAGATTATGCTGCTTAAAGAAGCCAATAACTTACTCTAGGGCAGTGTCGCGCTTCCAGAGGGCCCCGATCATTAAGTCCAGCCTGCAAAACCTAAACCACAATCCACATGAATGAGACGTTAGGCAGCCTGAACTATTACATCTCCGATATAACATTGTACTGCAATGATGATGTTTCCTTTACATAAACCTGTGCAGCACTACACTTTCATAAAGGGATGGATGAGGACTTACCAAATCTAAAGGCACCACCGTAACTTTGATTGTAGCTGTCAATGGCAGAGCCTCAGGCTGTGGAGCAGGCGTAGTCGTGGGACCAGCGGAGTATCCTGGGTTCTGCTGATGTGCAAACACAAAGGCGTAACAACAGTAAGAATGGACTCGTGAACAGCAGCCCGCACTGAGCCAGAAATGCAGTCTGCTTACAGCATCCAGCAGCTTGTCGGCTTTCTGCAACGGGCTCAGCACAGGCAGCTGGAGCGGCAGAGTCTCGGGTTGTGGGGCCGGCATTGGCGTGGGACCAGCTGGGTGTACTGGGGTTTCCTGATGTGCAAACACAAAGGCGTAACAACAGTAAGAATGGACTCGTGAACAGCAGCCCGCACTGAGCCAGAAATGCAGTCTGCTTACAGCATCCAGCAGCTTGTCGGCTTTCTGCAACGGGCTCAGCACAGGCAGCTGGAGCGGCAGAGTCTCGGGTTGTGGGGCCGGCATCGGCGTGGGACCAGCTGGGTGTACTGGGGTTTCCTGATGTGCAAATACAGAGGCATAAAAACAGTAAGAACTTAAGAACTAACTCACAAACAGTGGCCCGCAGAGCACCCGAAAGGCAATTTGCTTACAGCATCCAGCAGCCAATCGGGATTTTGCAACGAGCTTTGCACTGGCGGCTGGAGCGGCAGAGTCTTGGGTTGTGGGGCCAGCGTTGGCGTGGGACCAGCTGGGTGTACTGGGGTTTCCTGATGTGCAAATACAGAGGCGTAAAAACAGTAAGAACTTAAGAACTAACTCAGAAACAGTGGCCCGCAGAGCACCCGAAAAGCGGTTTGCTTACAGCATCCAGCAGCCGGTTGGGATTTTGCAACGAGCTTTGCACTGGCGGCTGGAGCGGCAGAGTCTCGGGTTGTGGGGCCAGCGTTGGCGTGGGACCAGCTGGGTGTACTGGTGTTTCCTGATGCGCAAACAGAGAGGCGTAAAAACAGTAAGAACTTAAGAACTAACTCACAAACAGTGGCCCGCAGAGCACCCGAAAGGCGGTTTGCTTACAGCATCCAGCAGCCGGTCGGGCTTCCGCAACAAGCTCCGCACAGACGGCTGGAGAGGAAGAGTCTTGGGCTGTGGGGTTGGCGGAGTCGTGGGACCAGCTGGGTGAACTGGGGTTTCCTGATAAGCAAATACAGAGGCGTAAAAACCAGTAAGAACTTAAGAACTAACTCACAAACAGTGGCCCGCAGAGCACCCGAAAAGCGGTTCACTTACAGCATCCAGCAGCCGGTCGGGTTTCCGCAACAAGCTCCACACGGGCGGCAGAGTCTTGGGTTCTGGGGCCGGCGGAGTTCTGGGACCAGCTGGGTGTACTGGGGATTCCTGATGCGCAAACAGAGAGGCGTAAAAACAGTAAGAACTTAAGAACTAACTCACAAACAGTGGCCCGCAGGGCACCCGAAAGGCGGTTTGCTTACAGCATCCAGCAGCCGGTTGGGCTTCCGCAACAAGCTCCGCACAGACGGCTGGAGCGGAAGAGTCTTGGGTTGTGGGGTTGGCGGAGTCGTGGGACCAGCTGGGTGAACTGGGGTTTCCTGATGTGCAAATACAGAGGCGTAAAAACAGTAAGAACTTAAGAACTAACTCAGAAACAGTGGCTCGCAGAGCACCCGAAAAGCGGTTCACTTACAGCATCCAGCAGCCGGTCGGGTTTCTGCAACGAGCTCCGCACAGGCGGCAGAGTCTTGGGTTCTGGGGCCGGCGGAGTTGTGGGACAAGCTGGGTGTACTGGGGATTCCTGATGTGCAAATACAGAGGCGTAAAAACAGTAAGAACTTAAGAACTCACAAACAGTGGCCTGCACAAACAGTGGCACCCGAAAGGCGGTTTTCTTACAGCATCCAGCAGCCATTCAGCTTTCTGCAAGAAGCTCTGCATGGGCGGCCGGAGCGGCAGAGTCTTGGGTTGTGGGGCCGGCGGAGTTGTTGGACCAGCGGGGTGTACTGGGGTTTTCTGATGCGAGAACACGGGCATAACAACAGTAAGAACTAACTCACAAACAGTGGCCCGCAGAGCACCCGAAAGGCGGACTGCTTACGGCATCCAGCAGCTGGTCGGCTTTCCGCAACAAGCTCCTCACAGGCGGCTGGAGCGGCAGAGTCTTGGATTGCGGGACCGGCAGAGTCATGGGATCAGCGGAGTGTACTGGTGTTTCCTGATGCGCAAACAGAGAGGCGTAACAGTAAGAACTTAAGAACTAGCTCACAAACAGTGGCCCGCAGAGCACCCGAAAGGCAGTCTGCTTACAGCATCCAGCAGCCGGTCGGCTTTCCGCGACAAGCTCTGCACGGGCGGCTGGAGCGGCACAGTTTTGGATTGTGGGGCCGGCGGAGTCGGGGGATCAGCAGGGTATACTGGGGTTTCCTGATGCGCAAATATAGAGGCGTAACAACAGTAAAAATAAACCCGTGAACAGATCCTGCACTCTGCCAAAACTGCAGTCTCCTTACAGCATCCCGTAGCTGGTCGACTTCCTGCAAGAGGCTCCGCGCAGGCAGGTGGAGCGTCCGAGTCTTTGGTTGTGAAGACGGCGGAGTCGTGGGACCAGCGGAGTGTACTGGGTTTTGCTGATGCGGAAACACAAAGGTGTAACAGCAGTAAAAACGTACTCGCTAACAGCAGCCTGCACTGTGGCTGGGTTGATCCTCAATAGACTACGGAATTTTGGAACGTCAGTTAAGACGCAGAGAAGTTTCATTTGTATCGGCAAAGACACTGTTCTTCTTGTGTTAGTCTTGCCTAGCACTCTAAATTTATTAGCAAATACATATTATGACTGTCCAGCATCTGCTTCTTCAAATAACAAATTTGATTCTGTAAGCTACATCATTAAATCAAACACTGGCTTTCATTTATTTATTTTTTGTTCCTAAAAGTCAAGAGCGTCAGCTGTTTAAAAAATTACAGATTCACAACATTGTTATAAATCAATAAGGTGTGCATATTCAGGTCTTTAAGTATGAACCGCATATGAGCGATTCTTCCAATAACGCGACGAAACGCTCGCAATTCAGCCTTTACTAATATGACACTACGCCAATCACCTTGCGCGGGCAGCCTGTCGACGAGCCTGATTGGGAGTCATGTGCGAGTTTCTGTAATGAGAAAATATACAAATGTCTCATCACGTCAACGACGTGATTTTATAAACAGGAAATGTCCAAGCATCAATTACCGATTTCTTGAGGGGTGGCGCGGACATCCTCTGCAATCGTCTTCGGCCTACAATAACCTACAGAAAGGACCAATCGAGCAATAAACACAGGTTCCAAGTATTAATACCAACGGCAAATAGCAAACAACAAATAAGGCAAAGTAGCACAAGTAACCAAAATAGCACATTACCTTGCGATCATAGCCCAGAAAGAGCATCGGAACTGGGTTCTGCTTGGTTCGTTTGCCGTCGACGAAATGCCGCGAACAAACTCTCGACGATGGCCCCGGCACGAAGTCTTTCCTGTAGACACTTGCCACCCACTTACGTCGCAAATCAGGATCAGCGGGGAAGCGATGCAAAGTGTATACGTTACAGCCGCATTCGCTTTGCGACTTCTTGTGTTCGGTGCACAATTTGTCGCGCGCTATCTTCCGTTTTCGGAAATTGCTGCTGCAGCCAACGACTGCGCAGTGGTAGCCCGATGACCAAATATGCGCGGACATGATACATCGACGTATTAACCCACCTTATTACAACTCACTTCGCTGTCAAGGGCTTCAAAACCCATTTAACGCGCCTAACTTCAGCTCCTCGTCAGCCGGCTAGGCCTGCTCCCGCATACCGGAAGTGTTAGAACCGGAAGAACTATTCCCGCTGTGCGCCGAGTCGCCGAGTCGAGGCTACGCACGATACGCGCTGGGTCGAGGTTAGACGGAAAAGGTGTATACGCAGCAGGGAGAGATGTAGGCACGGAGCGACGCGCGCCCCGCGAGGGGACGCGGTCGCGGGTGAAGAGGATGGCATTAAATAAATACGTTTTCTGAACTCAACTCAGCGTGAAAAACGTGCCACCTGGTTGTTCATTTAAACAAATGTGGCGTTTGGTCCGGTGTCATCCTGCATTAACAATAAAACAACCTTGTTCCCGTCAACAAAAGAAGTCCATCTTTGTTGGCGCGTACTTTCTGATACTGAAACTTTAGGACCGACACACTTTCTCTGTCTTTCTTCCTCATCAAAAAAACTTTGTTGCGAAGTTTATTGTTTTGTGAAATTTGGAGGCCGTTTGTTAAAGTGTAGTAGGCAAATGTTGCGATATACCATACCAAAACTGTTAAATTTCCTTCTAGAAAAAGAAATTTGTATTGACACTATCTCCTTCAAGGCTTTGCGTTCTCTTTATCTGTAGCAGTGATTTACCTCCCCCACTCAATGATTCTTTAAATTTGTTTATGCTATATAGAATGCACTCTTTTTGTTTTTCGGATTTCTGCCTGCAACGACTGTGCATGCCATCTATTTAGGTGATTAATAGCTGTTTTGTAATCTCGTGCATATATCTATATATTTCTTTTTGTTTATTTTCTGCTGCAATGCCAATGTACGGGGCCGAGGGCTGGTCAAGCCTCCTTTGAGGCTTTTACCCTTTGCTCCACCATGCTTCATGGAAAATAAACAATTATTATTATTATTATTATTTTCGCTAAAAATTCGGGGTCTCTCGGATTTTTTTTTCAGGTGTCCAATTTTATTTTTGTATTCTTAGTGTCATTTTACTGGGTTTGTAATATTTTAAATTAACAATAAAAATGAACGCTCGGAGCGTGCCAAGGAGTAAAAGCGGTACCTGTAGCGCGGTCGTGCAATGCGGGGGAAATGGTGTCGTCACGTACCTGAGGGAGGAGGTGGGACGTGTTTAATTCTCATTGCCGTCGTGGTCGGCGTCGTGGATTTCACTGACGACCGCCACGAGTGCTTAGTGATCCCTGAAGGAAGTGGGTAAGCGCGGAGGAAGTTTATAAATCCATCCGACATTACCCGTAGCAACTGGATACTGCCAGAGTGGGATTTCGTATAACGCGAATAATGTTTGTAAACAAGTGTTTAAAGCAGAGGACAGAAAAACTCTCCCTTCATCGTGCCGTTACAGGCAGGACGCCGGCTTTCCCCTCTTTTATATGTTCGCGCGGCGCGGCAGACGGGAAGACCCGACTTCCCTTGCCCCGCGCCAAGATGTCAGAGGAGGGGTTTTCCATAGCTGCGACAACAGCCGACAACCTCGAAATCTCTGCAAAATGTCGCCCTTAAAGCTATTGCTTTAAAAATATACGGACAGGAACGTACCCTTTCTTCATAAGAAGTCACCTGCATCGATTAATATTTCCGCGGCTGCATTGGAAATTGGCGCCCTTGGCATTCAGTGATACTAACTGTTTCACGACGAATCTTGCAAAAAAAAGTATTGCTTCAATTAACGTCAATACTTTAAATTACTAAACACCGGTGGAGGTAGTCGGTGGTATGGATGGACGCTGCAGCATCCCTACGGTTTTTAATGGAACCTTTGAGTTAGTAGCTTTCTTTGTTATAACAACACCCTTCCTCACTCTTAGAAGCAGAAATAGTACGCTTCGAACTGGAAACCAGAACAGTGACTTTTGTCGTGACTTAAAAAAACAACAAAAAAACGGATGCGTTATGGTACAAGGGGCATAACTTGGAATTTAATTTCCAGCTATTTATCGAACAAATCACAATATGTAAAAATCAATGGGTTCGAATCTGAATCAAAAAAATAAATTATGGCGTACCCCAGGGGACAAGCCTCAGACCATTGCTTTTTCGTCTATATATAAATGATATAGTGAACATGCCTGGTACTTCAATATCTATTTTTACTGATAAGGATTTAAGTGTACTATAACATTTATCAAATATGTGGCTTCATAAACTAGCGCTCTGGCTAGACTCCAATCAAATAGAACTAAACGGCAACAAAACGAAATACATTATTTTTAAACCGGGTCATAGGCAACTTCGTACTAATCTTAATCTTTCAATGACTTGTAAAACTCGGAATTGAAACGAGTGTCCTCTCTTAAATTCTTTGGCGTCTGGTTTGAAGAGACACTAGGCTGGCCGCGTCACATAGATCATGTTTGCTCCAAAATATCTCAATCTATTGGCGTCTTATACAAACTCAAAGAAATCCTTCCTTGTTGGCTTAAGCGTCCGCTCTACTACACTCTAGTACAATCCCATCTTCATTGTTGTTTATTGGTCTGGAGATCCACTACAAAATCTAATTTGAATAGGTTGCTTGGTCCACGAAAGAAAGCAGTTAATCGTATTGAGAACCTGGGTTATACTGATCATACAGCTCCATATTTTGCAAAGCCTCAAGTTTTGGACATTGAAAGCCTCTTTATCCTTAAACTTGCAATGTATATATATATATTGACTAGAACAGAGATAAAAATTCATTTAGTGAGACCTACTACCCGAAGACAACGCCATATAATCTGAGAAACGATATCAACATGAAATCAAAAATACGAAGAAATTACGGTTCCCAAGCATTAACATATAAAATACCCGAGCTCTTAAACAACCACCCCGACATCAATGAGTTAATAAAAAGTTATACTTCACTTTTCAGCTCTAAGAAAGATATGAAACGTTATCTCTTGCCATTTTATGAATAGTGTTGTGAAACTGTTTATTTAATCAATTTTTGTCCATTTATGGGGCTGATTATCAGTTTTTTCTCTATCTATCCTTGTTAACCGATACGTTGCTTTGTAAGCGACAAATTCCTAGCAATACACCACTGTCAATTTAATATTTGCTTCTATGAAGTGCCTTATCGTGTATAACATTATTTATATGCGGGTGATTTTATTATTACTGTCTTTTCGTATGAGATTATTGTTTTGTGGACACGCTATTGACTCCATTGTTTCTTGTACGTTTATTGCTGTATGCAGCTGAGCAATGTACAGAGAGGTGGGGCCTTGTCAGGTAAAATAGTTTACCTTTTGCCCCTCCGCCCACGACTGAAGGAGGCCAAATAAAGATTGTTGTTATTAAAGAAGTGCAACGGCGCTATGTTCAAAACAAACCTTCACGAGATTTACAGTAAACCCGTTTCTCAATAGTGAGAAAGATCAAAGAGAACTGAAAGTTCCACTTCTCAGGACCACCGACCTTATGCTCTCACAAATGTCTTAGTCAAAAAACACCAATTTTCATTTGATTTTATTTATATTGATGATTTTGCCGTCCTGACCTCGAAATTTTGAGTTTTTCGGATAAATCAAAATTGACGAAAAATTTACCCGGGAGTTTTGTTCAGATTTATCCGAAAACACGGAACCCAGCACTGGGTCAGCTATGTTTTGAGCTACAAGCACGGTTGAAATTTGCTACTTGGCGTGCAACTCGCAAAGACTGTATACTATCGCATCAGTTGCAATCCCTGTCAACTGCCAACTGCAATGCAGTCGGTAATGCGTCCCAACTCTAAAATTTCTTTGACACTGCGCCAGAATGCGGGAGCTGGTCTTTGACGCAATATATATAGATATTTTTTTGCGTTGAGTTATTGTGGGAATTTTGGAGGTAGAACAGCCTACAAAGAAAGCTCTCAAGGCCCAGCAAAATTCACCCAACCCTGCCTGCTCCTTGACCGTCGATCAGGGTCGCTCTGCATATACACGAACTCAACTCTCCTACGTCACGCCGCGGTGGTGGCGCGTCGGGCGCACTTCCGGTCTAGGGTGG
>JAZHYW010038493.1:0-31265 GCA_037355805.1 Ixodes ricinus
AAAACTCACTTCGCTGTCAAGGGCTCCAAAACCCATTTAACGCCTAACTTCAGCTCCTCGTCAGCCGGCTGAGCCTGCTCCCGCATACCGGAAGTGTTAGAACCGGAAGAACTATTCCCGCTGTGCGCCGAGTCGCCGAGTCGAGGCTACGCACGTTACGCGCTGGGTCGAGGTTAGACGGAAAAGGTGTATACGCGGCAGACGCACTGGCGCCGCCGCGTGCCCAGCTGTTCGCCTCCGTTGCGCAGTAGCTGCGTCTGACGTTGCACCGGAGCTGCTCGATAAAGGTGCCTCTCATTTACGCATAAGTCACTACGTATATCCTGGCATAGCCGAACTATAACCGCAATTTTTGTGTTCATTTGACACCTGCATCGCAGGTGCAGAGCTCAAAAGCATTAATATGCACGCCGATGAATTGAAATTGTTTAACACGGTTGATAATGTGTAGGAGTGCTTTTTGTTAAAAAACGACGTATGTTCTATTGAGTAGTGGTGCGAAACAAATAGACTGCAACTTAATCTCAAGAAAACAGCGGTCATGTCAATCACCAGGAAAACACGAGAGCATAGTGTTCAACTATAACCTCTCCAAAGAACAGATACAAACCGTGTATCTCTTGTACGCAATCTTGGTGCTCAAGTGAACTGCAAGATAGATTTTCACCAACATCTGTGGCACATAGCCAGTCAGGCATTGCGTTGTCTTGGCGCAGTATCACGGCTAACAAGAACATTCCGAGTCCCTCACTGCACTTGCACTCTTCGTTGTTCACTTGTCTGACCGCGTTTAAGGTTTTTCATCTGTAATATAGAACTCTGAATATCTAGCCTATAGCAAAGTAAAAAAAGAAAGGTACATCGTACGTATTCGTATTATTCGTATTCACGGTCGACGCCGTTTTTATAGCTATACTCGTAAAATACCGGCAGACAATTCGGCCCACCTAATATCAAGAACAAATGCAGGTGAAAATGTGAGTGAGCTGCGCTGCTGGCTTTCGGTGTACAATCTAGAAAAGTTGAAATGGCTTATTTTTACGGTCCTGTTCCTCCCAAGCTTGTTATGGCGAGGGGCAACGAAGTAAAGGATACTTCCCAGTCAGCAACGTTCGCTTATATCTCACCATAGCTAACTAGCAGCATTTACGCCGAGGCCATCATACTGATCCCAACGCTACTATCACTGAGGGGCAAATCGGCGGCCGCTACATCGGCAGTAGCGAAACGTGGCCATCCACGCCGGCGCACCGCAGACGAACTAAGGGAGCGGAAGAACGACATTCATGCTTTCGCATTCACAACTCATAAGAAGTGCTTATGGTGTCCTCGGAATTTTTCCGGAACCAACTATTACGGTCTTATTTTCAAACTGCCAGGCGGCGTGAAAATCTCATTCACTCAAGTAAGCTGGCGAGGGAACCTGCTATTGATTTGGGAGAAGTCGACGCCAGGTTCAATTTGCAGAAGTGGACGACTTCTGCCAAATTTAAAGCCCCATGGGGCCGTCGATTTGGCTAAAGTTTGTAGTCTGTCGACAGAAAACCCCCGCGCGCGCCTTATCACCGTTCGAGCATGCCTTATCATTTATCATGTGGTTTTAACACCTGCTTCAATAAGAAAACCACAAAACAAGTATCAATACAATGTTATATATTAGAAGGCATGCGCGAACGATGATAAGAACGTAGCGCTCCCCGCTTGCGTTTATCGGTAAAAATTGCGGTTGCATAAGCTGCCGCGGCAACGGCAGCGTACGAAGTCTCTTCATGTGTAAAAAAATTGGTACAGTGCATTTACTTATTTTTTCGTCAATAATTTGGTATAGATCCTTTTGCTATTTACAAACATGAACTGCCACTTGCGTCCCAAGCTACTTCCGGTGGCACCATATTTGCAAGCCTGCTGAGCTTGCTTATGTCACCAGTGCTAGAAAGCATAAATTCTGCACGGACAACTAAGTTGGAGATTTAACGCGGGCATTCGGCTGTACAATATTACATCTTGGAGGAGGCAAGATTGTTTACAAGAATACCTGAAACATTTTAACAGATCTCGCACTCCGTTCTTTTGGCGTTTACCTGAAGAATTGGGGATTAAATGTTTCATCTACAATTCAAGCAGCGATGTTAGGTTGGCCGTTGTTCATTATTTTTATAAACCGAAAGTTCTCTGGCGCGTCAAAAACTGGAGCACCACCTGGTGACGTTTGCCATAAAAAAGGGTCGATAGTGCAGTGGGCAATCGCTGCAGGTAATACCACAGCTTCGCTGTCCAACCACCTTCACTGCGTGGATTGGAGCCTTAATTTTTTTTCCCAGGGACCAACTAAATCACCAGAGGTGCCCTGCAAGGAAATAGGAGTCAAACAATCATGTCATTCCAAGAAGTTAACGGATGGACGTGGCTCCAGAAAAGCCACCGCGCCTACTCTTTCCGAAAACCCCAAGGATTTGTCAAAAAGATTGACGACGCAAAGCGCCTAATATTTTGATACCGAGAAGCCATATTGGTTCAGACTAATTAGGGAGTTTTCGTAGATCGTTTTCGCCGTCCCGCAACGCTCTCGGCAACCCGCTACGATACCCGGAACTCTACAGCCGAGACCATCGGCGCGCAGGCGCACTGGCGGCCTCTTCGTTGCGGAGGGCTCAGCGAAGTGGGAAACGCGGTCTACGAAAACTCACTATTCAAGCAAGACGTGAAGATCGCTATATCCACATGAACGAATATAAAGGTATTCCAAAAACCTCTGCTCCTAAAATTTTTATATATATATTTTTTTTACTTACTACTTGCATCAGCGCCGCAAGTAGTGACAATTTTTGGAAGTGCAGAAACCGCCGACGTTTCCAGACTAACAATTTATAAAGAGTGCGGCCATGTATGTACGGCGGAACGAAGGGTAATCCCTTTGCCACTCCCGTCGCCATGGTATCAAAGTGCCAGCGTTGCCGTCGCTATCGGGCCGGAAGTTTCGGTTTCGAAGTAAGCCCCCGCAGGATACCTTTGAGATCGAATATATACAGAACTATACGCAGAATAGAAAAAAAATGTACCTCGGAATTCGAGGTGTTGAAATTGTATAAAACCGCCATACCATAAAAAAAAGAAAACAAGTTGACGTCTTTAGATTTATACACCGACAGCTCAAACGTTTTTACCTTCCTCGATTTCCTAAAATGATATAGCCTTTTCTTTTTTTCTTTCTTTTCCCAAAATTTGATCTTTTAATCCCGTCGACACTGCATCACTTATGTAATTAAAAGTACGATAGAGTGCTTCCCCAAGGTCCATAACCGGCGGTTCGAATAAGTGAGAGCTCAGTCGCGACCGAGTTGGAAGTTCCGCCGAATCCGAAACCTTGCAGCCTGCCACGGCGACGCGTTTACGCTGCCGACGCACACGAAAGTTCAGGGAGCGGCATACGTCTGACCTCAGATAAGTGGAGCGGAAGGGAGATGGCTGCACTGTTTCCGCATCACACCCCCGCCCGGCTACAAAGAAGAGCCAGTTCAAAGGAGAACTCCGCCGATTTTTTTAGCTTAATCCAAAGGCATCATCTGAATGTTGATGGCTTCCTGATTTCGATATGCTATCTCGTTGCACTAGACTCACTCAAGTTAATAAAAAAAATAATAATAAACCCGTTAAATTTTGTTTGCTAGCGAGACCGAACCTTCGTTCTCTCTATTTTTTCCCCAGTTTTCTCCGCCACCCAAACATGACGTCACCGGTGGGAAGCGAGGCGCGCGGCCCGCCAGCACCTCCTAAAAGCTAAGGCCGCAGCACACTCCTTGTGACGTTGCAAAGGAAGGCCATCGGGGGCACGCGTCGAAGCAAAGGCAACGCGCGTGGATCGTCCGTCGTAACAACGCGCTTTTAGTCACATAGGCGTGTCTTATTAGCTAAAATAAAACTACACATACCAACGGGGCTAGAAAACATTTTATTACACGGGCAAAATATCGCACCGCTAAATAATCAGTATAAAATGACACGAGGTATGCGTACAAAACGTCTACAGAAAAATGGGATTGTTTTAAGTCGAAAACATTGAGCCACGCTATTATTGCTGTAGGAATGCATACCTTACACAGAATTACTTCCACAAAATGGCGAGAGACACAGTGATTGGACACAGCAAAACGGATCACAGTAAAAATCAGGTAGACGAAGTCAACGCGGACACGGCTAGACAAGTTTCACAATAATGTAAGCGATGCAAACGCATGCATCACTGAATTCTTGCATTATACCCGGCCACATGGCAAAATGAAAGGGCCACTGAAAAAAAAATTATATTTTAAAAAGTCTGGGTGGAAAAATTAATTTTGCCCGAAAAAGAAATATCATAGAGAGCAATATTGACGGCGCGAGATTTATTTTAAAATCTGGGCGCAAAGTCCATGACGTCACGGAATGGTCATACACTCTCTCCACCTGACCGAGATGGTCATACGCTCTCTCCACCTCAACGTGATGGCCACAGCTTACTTCTCCTCCACGCGCCCGAAATGCCGCGAGAGGAAACATGTGGAAAGGAGGTGACTACCGACTCAATTGCGTCTCGCGCCACCAATATTACTCTAAAAATTATTTCTCGACACGCGTGTCCCAACCAGACTGTTAATTTTTTGTTTTCCTTTCCGTGGCCTTTTAATATAACCGTTCATTCCGTTCTAACAGAACGCCATTCCCTAAAACGACGTTAGATAACATTCCATTGAATCCGCTGTCCGACGAAAATAACAATGAGCCAAAATAAAGACTTACCAGGAGCTTGTGACCGGCGGTTCGTACGAATTTGAAATCACTTTCGACGGTATCCGAAGACCGAGGATTCCGAAACTATGCAGACACTTGTTAGCGCCAGTCTTCGCACGGGGAGAATCGGAGGGTCGGAGAGTTGCGTGACAAGTGAATACTCCTCGCAAGTGGGCTTATCTTTGTGTTCTACGCATGGGAAAGGAGGCGTGAAGGCGGGAGAGGAGGTTAATAGCGATTCCGACTAAGCTCCGCCCTCGCACATGTCGGGAGCGAGGCTTGGGGTCATAGGCGGAAAGTTCTCAATTTCCCGGGGGGGGGGGGGGGTTTGTAGGGGCCCGACGAGCTCGCCTTAATCCCCCCCCCCCCGCCCCACACATACACACATAGATATATACATTTCAAATATGCAGAAGATAGAACCGCACTGGTCAAATGAAAATAAGAAATAAGAAAGCGCCGAAGAGCACGTAAATTTTCCAAATATTAAAAAAATAAAATGCATTTGCTTTTCTGCGTTTTCTTATTCCTTATTTTCATCTGACCAGTACGGTTCTATCGTCTGCATATTTCAAATATTACTCACCAGAGCCGCGAAATTGACGAAGAAGCATCCTTGTATGTTTATATATATATATACAGGGTGTTTCACGAAAGGTGGACAAATTCAACATTCCGAAAACTACGCGTCGCACCAAAAATAGGCTTGCGTCAGCTTTGGCCTGGTCCAGGGACTCTGTGTGGGGAAAATGATTAAAGTCCGAGATAATTGAATTGTTAATTATTTTTGGCATAATTAACTTTTTTTAATATTGCGTTTAAGGACATAGTTTCAATTAGAAAATTGCTCAGCGTCATCAAAAAACACTAAATCAACAAACTGCAGAACGATAGAAGGCACGCGCAGCATTTTACGGCTTTCTGAAAAACCGTACAAATTCGACGGGTTTTTAAGTTTCGGTTTGTTATCGGAGCGCATCTCCGCCCCGGCAGCACCGCGCCCCGTGGAGAAATAGTGCAACCAACCTCTGCTGCGCTGTCATAGCGCGACGCAGCAGAAGCTGGTTGCGCTATCTCTCCACGGGGCGCGGTGCTGCCGGGGCGGAGATGCGCTCCGATAACAAACCGAAACTTAAAACCCGTCGAATTCGTGCGGTTTTTCAGAAAGCCGTAAAATGCTTCCCGTGCCTTCTATCGTTCTGCAATTTGTTGATTTAGTGTTTTTTGATGACGCTGAGCAATTTTCTAATTGAAACTATGCCCTTAAACACAATATTAAAGAAAGTTAATTACGCAAAAATAATTAACAATTTAAGTATCTCGCGACTTTAATAATTTTTCATAAATAGGCCCCTGACCCAGGACCAAAACAACACAAGCCTTTTTTGTGTTGCGACGCGTAGTTTTCGCAATATCGAATTTGTACACACCTTATTTCATGAAACACCCTGTAATCATATACCAGGTGTTCATTTTTAATTCGAACAGATTTATTTAAAAAATCCGTAAAAGATGCACTGATACGGTTTGTGCAGGTGAGTTATACGGCCAGGGGTACATTATGTGGGTGGCTAATCGTTGCGATAAGTCGGCTAATTAATTAAAATTCGTTAATTAACCTTTTAATTAGTGGAAATAAACATATGGTTCCAATTGGAAACTTAGAGAGCGTCATCGAAAACCACTAAATCAACTCTTTTTAGAACGACTTGAAGCTCGTGGGAAACTCGGGGGCGCGCCAAAGTTACCACTTGTGAAGCAGGCGCAAAGCCAGCAGTGGCGGAACGCGGATGATTAGATCATTATCGCGTTCCGCAACTGTAGCTTTGCGCCTGCTTCACGAGTGGTAACTTTGGCGCGCCCCGAGTTTCCCACGAGCTTCAAGTCGTTCTAAAAGAGTTGATTTAGTGGTTTTCGATGACGCTCTCTAAGTTTCCAATTGGAACCATATGTTTATTTCCACTAATTAAAAGGTTAATTAACGAATTTTAATTAATTAGCCGACTTATCGCAACGATTAGCCACCCACATAATGTACCCCTGGCCGTATAACTCACCTGCACAAACCGTATCAGTGCATCTTTTACGGATTTTTTAAAATAAATCTGTTCGAATTAAAAATGAACACCCGGTATAATACATATATACAGGTGTGTTTATCACAGATTAAAGGTGTAGACAATATATCGATATTATGCTATAAAACTACGCGTCGCAATAATTAAAAACTGCAAAAAAAGGATTGTGTCGTTTTGGTTCTCAACCAGGGGCCTATTTAGAAAAATAATCAAAGTCCGGGATAATTAGGTTGTTAAATATTTTTGTGTAATTAACTTTTTCCTGTTGTGATTAAGGGCATTGTTTCAATTAGAAAATTGCTCAGCATCATCGAAAAACACTAAATCAACAAATTGCGACGAAGATAGCGCAACCTAGCCTCTGATGCGCTCGCGTCGATGACGGCGCAGCAGAGGTTGGTTGCACTATTTCTCCACGTGGCGCGGTGCCGCCGGGGCCGAGATGCGCTCCGATAGCAAACCGAAACTTAAAAACGCGTCGAATTTGTGCGGTTTTTCAGAAAGCCGTAAAATGCTTCGCGTGCCTTCTATCGTTCTGCAATTTGTTGATTTAGTGTTTTTTGATGATGCTGAGCAATTTTCTAATTTAAACCATGCCCTTAAACTCAATATTAAAAAAGTTAATTACGCAAAAATAATTA
The DNA here is from genome assembly GCA_037355805.1 of Ixodes ricinus. Lineage (NCBI taxonomy): Eukaryota > Metazoa > Arthropoda > Arachnida > Ixodida > Ixodidae > Ixodes > Ixodes ricinus. The sequence goes on from JAZHYW010038493.1 coordinate 7,487, forward strand.
ACAACGTCATTATACCCGACTTTAATAATTTTCCTAAATAGGCCCCTGGCCCAGGACCAAAATGACACAAGTCTGTTTGTTGCGACGCATAGTTTTCGCAATATCAAATTTGTCCACCTTTCGTGAAAACACCCTGATGTATATATCTTATTGGATTCGTACTGGTCCACAAATACATAAGGTTCATGAAGCAGTATTGACTCCGGCTACCACTGGGCTTTCTTAAAGGGGCCCTGCAATCATATTTAAGCGTCTACCTTTTTTGCGGTTTCCACATCTCGTCGGGTTCCGGGCAACCCAGCGGGCACGGAGAGGAAGTGACTAAATCATCAGTCCGTAATGTTTTAACCGGACGGACGCGGAACACAAAGCGTGCGATATCTCAAAATTAACAGCATAGTAGGGAATCCACAAACACACGTCACCACAGGCCACGAAACAATCACGCGTAAGGATACGATGCATCACCTGACAAGACACTCACACAGCGCTGACTCACGACTCAATATGTTTGTGCGCACTCTTTTTCTCTTGCCGCCTTTTCGATATATTTATGAGAGTTGTCTTCTTTACTTCTTCTTTACATCCCATTAAATGATACTCCTGTGAGCTAATAAGATAAGCTACTCAGAAATAGCACAATTCTTTCTGATAAAGTGAGCACGATGGAGTGCTCACCTGCAATCCTGTCGTCTGTCATCAGCAGGATATCCCCACTTCCTTATTAACATCAGTGGCGGAGAACCTTCTCAAAGAACAGAGACAAGACGTCATGGAACATAAAACCAAGAGGACCAGGTTCAACCTGGACGCATTGTTGTGCCTTACATCCATCTGCGTCATCCCGCTGGTCTTAAGAAAGTGGCGAACAGGGTCAACATCGACGTCGTCTTCTCGAGCTCCGAACAAGCTTTCCCAGCTTATGCAAAAAAGTGAACAATCCTCCACTAACATCCGAGTGAGCTGCACAAAGAAACGCCAGACGAGTCTCGTTCCAGGCACAGAAGGGGTGGTGTGACTACCTCTCCCTCTCCTGTGGGAAACGATATATCGGCCAGACTGGGAGATGTTTGAAGCGATCGACTCCGGGAACACGGCAACAACAGAAGTAGAGCCATCTCAGGACATTTAGGCCTACATTGCCGTGATTGCAGGATGTGCGGCGCTTTATCTGGAGCAGATTATCTGATGGTGGTGGGCAGAAGCGGTAGCCAACTGACTAGAGAAATAGTTGAAGCAGACCATGTAGCCCGAGATAACGACAATTGTATAAGCACTCCATCGCTCACTTTATCAGGAAAGAGGGTGAAAGCTTTTCTAGTCGCGTACCTGTATTAGCTCATGGAAGTATAATTTAATGGGATGCAGAAGAAAAAGAAGCCAACTTTCATGAATATGTCGAAAAGGCGTAAAAGAAAGAGAAGTGCTAAAATATATTGAGTTGTGAGTCAGCGCTGTGTAAGTGTCTTGTCTTGTATGATGTGAATGTATCCCCTAAGTGCGATTGTTTTGCGGCCTGTGGTGACGTGTGTTTGTGTGGATTCCCTACTTGCGCTGTTAGGCCTGAGACATGGGAAAACCAACTCGCCCAAGCCGCCGTTTAGTCCAGCGTGCGATATGTTTCGATATCGTGACGTTTTTAGTCCTGTCCTTACTATTGGTCAGAGCAGCTAAAGCTTTTTTTTTACTCGAAATACAAAAATAGAAGTGGTGCGAACCGTTTCAATTATTTCTGAAAGTTGTTTCTGTTCAGTATTTTAGATTAGAAAAGAAACAAATGCACTTTATAAAGTACGGAAACAAGACGTGACCCGTCGACATACCAGCCACCAAGCGGTGGAAAAGGCGGCGCATACTAGAAAGGTGTAGCGGGATCAGGCGGAGATGAGCGCCGAGTAGTGGTGCAAAACTATCGATAGTAATCGATAGTATCGATAGTTGCCAGAAATCTGACTATCGATAGTAAAAAAACTATCGATAGTACTATTGATAGTCGACTATCGAAAAACTATCGATAGTACTATCGATAGTGACTATCGAAAAACTATCGATAGTACTATCGATAGTCGACTATCGAATAACTATCGATAGTACTATCGATAGTCGACTATCGATAAGTATCGAAAAACTATCGATAGTACTATCGATAGTCGATTATCGAAAAACTGCCAAAAACGATCGATAGTACTATCGATAGTCGACTATCGAAAAACTATCGAAAGCTATCGATGGTACTATCGATAGTCGACTATCGAAAAACTATCGATAGTACTATCGATAGTCGACTGTCGAAAAGCTATGGATAGTACTATCGATAGTCGACTATCGGAAAACTATCGTTAATCGACTATCGGAAAACTATCGATAGTCGACTATCGTAAACCTATCGATGGTACTGTCGACGATTTACTATCGATAGTTTTGCGACACTAGTAGTTTGCGTCGCTCCCTCTTCTCTTTTTATCGCTTTATTTTTTTTTTCAAATGGGACACCAACTAGTTCAGGCACTTACCATCCCAACTTTGGTTCAGCTTTCAGTCAGTGACGAAGACGGGAGTTTGAGCGAGGAGAGGAGAAAGGAGGCGAGCGGCGGTGCGGCAACTGTGTTCGCTATAGTCCTGTAGCAACTCAAGAAGGTAGGGCGAGGGTAAGACGGGCCGGGGAGGAGGAAGCAGACGGAATGCTGGAGAAGAGATGGGGAAACTTCCTTCTCTCTTTAGCGTTCCGTCTGCGTCCTCCTCCCCGGCCCGTCTTACCTCCTTACCTTCTTGAGTTGCTAACGGACTATAGTGATGCAAAACTATCGATAGCACTATTGATAGTATCGATGGTCGCCAGAAATCTGACTATCGATAGTAAAAAAACTATCGATAGTCGACTACCGAAAAACTATCGATAGTACTATCGATAGTCGACCATCGAGAAACTATCGATAGTACTATCGATAGTCGACTATCGAAAAACCATCGATAGTACTATTGTCGAAAAACTATCGATAGTACTATCGATAGTCGACTATCGATAGTTCTGAGACACTATCGATAGGTTTGAAAAAACTATCGATAGTATCGATAGTCAATTTATCGATAGTTTTGCATCACTGGCGCCGAGCGTAGAAAGGTCCCGGATGTACGCGCGCGGCATGTTACGGTCGCCACGGGCTCAAGGATCCGACCGGCTCCGGGAGCGTTCCGGTGGCCTTCGGCGAGCCGGTCGGCCTTGCGGGCTTGCCTGTTTGGCGGTTTGGCAAAGGCGACACGGCTCCTGTTCTCAACTGATCTTTACCCCATGTTTGCTGTCGTTTGTGGCCAACGAAGTGTCATGCCGAATGAGTATTTAATCGCGCAGCAAATGCAATGCGAGCCGCCCTGGCCGCGCGCTTCATCACAGCCTATCCAGCAACATGCTTTAGTGGCACCTTCCAGCCGTCGACACGGAGTGCGGCAGCAGTGAGCGCTCGCTGAGCTCTACTACCCTCCCTCTAGTTCACGGCCACTCAAGCCACAAGCAAGGACGTCATTGAAGGAGGTAAATTTTTGCTTGTTTTTTATTATTTTTATTTTGCCTATAACTTTTAGAATAAAGCAAAATTCGAGAATAGAAAAGTTTTATTATAGTTACTACGTTAAGTGCGCTCAGATTCGGTGCAAATTAAAAACCAGTGAAAAAGCGCCGTTGCAGGGCCCCTTTAAGGAAGTTGTATAGCACTGGTGTAAGACATATAAGCACTTCAAACGAACATCAAGGAAGCTCAGTGTAGTGCTCGTTTAAGAGTTCGATCACGCTCGCATATCGGAGCTATGCATAACAAAAAAAAAAAAAAGCGATTCACACAAGAAAGCGATTTTGATTGATAATTGAGTACGCCTCGTTGAACACTTTTGCAAAAAATATGTTTTTAGTCATCTTTGGTCGAGAAAACAGAGAAAAGTATTTAAACAGCCTAACCCGCAAACCATTTCTTTGGGAGTATGGGGGAGCTCTTATTTCTTCTAACTGTGAAGGCCTCACTAACCATGTATAAAATACAGATCATGAAACCTTTTCCGAGAAAGATTAAAGTCACCAAATGATATATTATATATATATACACAAATTGCAGAATATATTAGCAGGGTCATTCTTTTACATTGCACGACTGCGCAATTTATTACTAGAAGTAATAATACATAAAAATAAAAGCAGTCCACTGGCATACTTTTGACTACCGGCAAGCTTTTTGCATTTATCTTTCTGGGCAATTAAACAAAAACAGATATCATGATATAAACTCAGGTAAATTAATAAATGAATTAATACAAACAGGAACTTGAGAACGAACAGAACATAAACGCAAACTGCTTCAGCTGCATTAGTAAGCGGCCGATGTACTATGTAACATTATAGGTAAAGAGTAAGAACATAAAAACACCATGGACAACAAACACTCCATTGCCTAATGCCGCGTCAGACAGTACGTTTTTTAATGTGAGGATTTCGCTGATGTGGAGAACGTGTAAATTTGTACACTTGATCTGTCAATGAATTCGTCGGCGATGTAATTTGAATTTATTTTGCGGGAGAGCTTTTTGTGAGTGTGAAGAAGTGCCAGGTGATTTAATCGAGTCTGCCATCGTCGACAGTAAAAAGGTTTTGTGTCGCTGCAGACAAGAAAATCACCTCTCTGAGGTGCATGACGTGACTGGTATGGTCAACGCAATTTTGATTAACTTCGCCATTCCCGGCAAAAGATTCCTCGGGTGCTGATTGTTGTCGCCCGAAGAAATCTGCACTACATGTCGTGGAATGTCTGTAGGGGTGCAGACTTGTGCTGCTTTACAATATCTATCACCCTTTCTCTGTGCAGGAACAGGCGTCCTGGTTCTAGATCGTCCTCGTAGAATTTCGTGACATACGTCAGATCTTCATTTCCTATGGCGAACTGCTCGATGTGCGGCATATGTTGCCACACGCCAGACGGATATCTGTTCCTCAGTGACGACAGCATCGGTGTCACCGAGAGCAGAAGCCCGACGAAAAAAAAAAAAATTAAGTGTAATGGGCAAGACAAGTTAGCGGAGCTTCTTTTTTATTAATATTGCCTTCGTCTTGATTCTGCTTTCCTTTTGCATCCTACCCGACCACCACCTTCCAAATGTAAGGTGCCCGAGCTCCTTTTTTCTGTTTATTTTGTTTTACAAGACAGCCCCAATGATTGCCGGCGCCAAGGGAGTTTTTCCCTCGTATTTTTTAAAATGTGGAATGTTATCATTACCATTCCTTTTTATTTTTGTCTAGAATTGACCCCCCAAAAATGCCTCTTCTGTAATGTTTGCGAATTGTTTGCACGCTCATTTTTCTCGTTACTTCGACTTTCCTTAGCTACTGGCATGAGCCGCTTTACAGTCTCTGACAGCCGGCGGTATTCGCATTCAGACAAGATACGACAAAGTTATCGCGTTGTGCCGAGAACATCAAGAGAAATGCCAGCTGATCTTTTAAAGCAGCTCTTTTTCCGCTTGAAAGAGGCGTTTTAGACGTGCGTATCCTCTGGAGCGTAGCGATAAGCATGCTGGCGGCATGATACCTAAACAAATGTCTGCTTTTGTGACTCTCTAATTTAGTTGTCAATGCAGTTGTGATAAGCGAATTCCGTTGTTCAAGTGCACTGACCGTAATGAATTGTTTCAACGTTTGAGAAAACAAAAGGGGCTTACAAAGCGTATTATGTCGTGTACTTCCGTAGGCTGCAAGTCCGCTGGAGGTACCACATTTGGTACACTGTGGTCATTCGCAACTACTTACAATGGCTTTCGAAGGAATTTCCTGCACTAGTCTTTATCGTATTTGCTACTAAGTAAGGTTTTCGGACAGGACTGCGCGAATAGTTGGTAAAAATTATCCACTCACCAGCTCTGGTCACTTAGTGACCAGAGCTGGTGAGTGGATAAGTTTTCTTTATTCACTGGGCGCCATCTATTGATATGTGCGGGCACCAGGAGCACAGATGAGATTAATGAGGTGCACCCAGAGGTTCCGGAGGCGATGGTACTTACTTTTTCGAAGAGCTCGGGAGAGGGGGGGGGGGGGGAGGGTAGAGCCTGGCATCAGCCGGGGGGGGGGGGTGGCGGGAGGGCTCTGACCCGCCCCCCCCCCCGTAGTCGGCGCCTATGCTGGCTTAAACAAACATCGGCGACGGTAATGGCGGCCATGCCGTAGCGGCGATCGTGGGCCTTTTGTTTATTGTTGCCCTGTTTAAATTTGCCCGAAATCACAAGATCGAGCAGCTTTGTGCATGATTCGAAACCCTGGGGCAACAGGTAACGACACGTACACACAAAAATCTCAAACACAGCTGTGTTTAAGACTTTTGAGTGTATGCGTCGTTACATGCAGTCTCGTTTTTTGTAAAATCATGTTTAATGTACACCAGCTCGTTTGCGCCCTTACGATTTATTGCATTGAACTTTGCGCCACTTGCGAATCCTCCATCGTCTGCTCGAGGCATTTCAAAGATTCCAAGATAAAGACGAAGAGGAGCATAAAAAGAAGGCACTTGCCCAGCCTTTGCGATTGAAACGCCGGTTGCGCCAGTGACTGACGATACAGCCGTCCGACTGTGTAAGTAAGTTGCAATTTATCTCGTGCTTTCTTTACAAACACAACGATGTTTACCTTCTAGCTGGTCCTCATAAATCTTGCGTCGCGGAGTCGATAGGATACTTGAAAAACAGCTGGAAGGTAGCGGTTTCGCGATCATCCGTACCCCATCTTTGCAGGTAATATTTAAGAATAGATACTCTCCATTTCGACTTGAAACTGCACGGAAGCTGTATAAACCATACTCAGTTTCATTTTAAATGCGATCGAATTTAAATCTACGTGGGCAAGTCAAGTGCTTTAATCATAGCTGCCATGCATATGCGTTCATGCAAGTGCAAGCGCTGTTCACATCTTCGCGTTTGTAATTTTCGCTTCGTCCGCACTTAGGTAAGGTCCAATGCTGTGCCCGTTACACAGAAATAAGCAACAGAAATAGCGTTACTCGTTACCTTAGAAAAAAGCTCAACGCGTTACAGAGCTGCGTTACCATCTTGCAAATGTAACAAAATACCGGTGTCGTTACTTGCCATGACTAACGGACGTTACTTTTACGTTACTTTGCCGCTACTTTGTGTTTCACTGTTAGTATATGACAGCTATTAGTGTATGACTGTTAGTATGTGACTCGTATAGCGTCTCAACCACAAACGTCGCCACAAGTTTGTCGAACCGTTTTTGAGAAACGGGAACTTGATGCATACGGTCGACATTCATCTACTTCAGCAAGGGCGCGTCGGGAAAGTGGTTGTAGTCTCGGTCGTTCGTTTTTTAAACGCACTAGAACTTTTGATAGGCTTTGCGAATGGAAGAACTGGCGGAAAATAAGAAACAAATTAGGACTGATACTGAACACCGCTGTTAATTTCAGAGTTATCAGTGGTGTGGTACAACGAAATATTAACTAAATGAATTGTATTACAAATTAGGACAGAAAAACTGTCTATATAAATCACAAATTTAAACAAATATCAAATAGGCCAGTTTATATAGCAGCAATGATTTATTTACCTCACTTCTGAAATATACAAGCAAACTCAATTAAGCCGTTTTGAAAGTGTTTCGCAAGCTTTATTAATGAGCACTGTGAGATATAGCTGAAAAACTATGCAGTAATCAAAGCGATCTCTGAAGAAAGGTGTGTTATTTTGCCTAAGAAAGCCTAACTACGACATTTTCACGTGAAAACGTAAGTGTCATTGAAGAATAACTTGCCTTAATGTGCTTTTTAACATATTAGACTTCGACGTCCCTGGTGTGCTCAGCAGCGTGTGTTTCAGCATACGACTAGACATGCAAACAGCACGTTGATCTGAAATTGTTTCCTCAGTTCAAACAGCACTAGCCCGAGGCCATGGTAACAGAATTTCGGTGGTGCCATCTTGCGCGAAAATGTGAGTGGAGATGGCAGTAAAAGGGGCACTTTATAACAAGCATTCCAAAACGGCCTTATTGGTTAGAGGCAGATGTTACATCAGAGAAACAACTGCCCAGTACACGGACTGCTCCAAACAACACCTCATAGCCACGCCGGTTTTAGTAACGGTCCAGTTTAGGCTACACGCAACAAAATGTGGACATCTGATCGCTTATTACAACCAATAATTATAACCAAAGATGATTATGAGTGATTATAGACGAAGTATAGCGCCGGCCATATTTTGGTTATAATCATAGGCGTACTCGTAGTATCTTTACGTGTGTATATGACTAAAAAGTTGGCGAGCGTTATTTAAGCTCTTTAACCTAAGTTTCTCTTTCACGGCCAAACACCTTTTCTCTTTTCACGCCGGCAGCAGCAGCAAGCAAGGGCTAAGCAGATGAAGGCCATCACTGTCAATGCTGGCGAAATAACCAGTGCTCTCGATGGATGCGTTACACTAACCTTCGCACACACAGATCCAGGAACCGGCGATAAGGAAAAGGCGGGCACAGCGTCCATGCAACGAGATGATTGTCTTTCATGAATGCCAAAGAGTTGGGGGGTATGCTTTCTAGTGGAAGACTACGGCATTTATGTCTGACTTGAACCGATGACAAAGAAGGTGACGTCCGTGGTTGGTGCAGTCGTTGCTAATCTATTGGATTTAAGGATGGATGGATGATGTTAATGGCTATACCCTTTGTACTGGGCGTAGCTTGTAGCCACCCTAGCCTAAGTCTAAAAAGACAAAACGTGATTTCTCCCACCTCTTTAAGACCAATGTTTCTCCCCCAACTATCGCCAGGCGGTGGGCACCTCCTGGAATGACCTTCGGGGGATCGGGCAAAAAAAAACCAAAAACATCACCCCTGCCCGCCCTTCCCCCCGGCGAGGGGGAAGTCGCCTACCTCTTCCTCTGGGTCAAACCTTTCCCGGCGTTACCCCAGCACCGGACTCACTGGGAGACAAGGTTGAGACTTTGGGCCAGGAGCCCACTGCGGGAGGGAGCCTCCAATTTTCCTCTGTCCTGCCTGTTCCCAGCTGTGCTAGCTAGTTGTCCAACATTCCAATTTCCAAACATCTCAATTTCCCTCAGATAATTTCCGCCAATCTTCTGAATCGCCTCTTTGTCACTGTAATCTACTTTCTCTACCGTCGCTTCATCATCGCTCAGTGAGACCCAGGGCCCCAGCCAAATCCGTTACCCCTTCCAGGAGGGCAGGACGAAGCCCCGTGCACTTCCAAACCAAGTGCCTCTTCACTGTCCTCGCTATCATTATGGCAGTGGCGGCACATAATGTGTCTGTCTCCTGGAAATTCTGTGCTCTCATACGTCCTCGCCAGTCCTCGGAACTCCAGTTCTTGCCTCGAACAGCAAAGCATCTCCAGTGAATTGTCAAAAAGATTTTCCTTTCTTGCGTCGCTCTGGCTGTGACCTGTACACCAAGCTGTGCTAGGCTTCTCCTGCATTCTCCCCTCCCCGCATTTTCCTCTCTCTTTGCCTCTTTCACCCCTTTTTTTCACTGTAGTCTGTTCAGCCCCATCACCGGTGTGTAGATATTTAAATGTAAGCTTTCGGGTTCGGTTTGTCCATCTTGACGTTTAAACTTTTTTCGTATGTATAAATACTTGAATACCTTCCGTGCCCACCGCGTATCATCCATTCCGGTCAACCTTTAGATTTCGAATTTCAGCTTACTAATTGCCTCCTGCTCTCCAAAGACGACCATCCCATGTTCCCCCTGTGCTCCCTCATTTGGTGTTTTTCCATGTGCTCTCAGCGCCAGTCTTGCCTGCACGCTTCTCTGTCGAATTTCTAACCCTGATTGAACCTCAGGTTGTGGCGCACAGGACCGCCGCCAAAGAGACAGTCCTGGTACCATCACTCCTCTCCATATACCTCTGACCACTTCGCTACCACACAGTGCTGCGGCAGGGATTCTACAAAGATGGTGACGTCTTTCTTTGAGGCGCTATGGGAGAAAGAATGCCCAGAGGATTTGGTGAGAGGCGAACTTCTGAACGGGAGTCGTTTTCCAGCGAGAGATCGCACCTTTGTACGACGGCGGCAGGTATTCTAAAAGATGGTGACGTCTTTCTGGTGACAGTCGCCGTTCAGTGCTGCGATAACCTTGCCACTTATGTTGGTTCAAAGCGTGGGAACGTCAACGCTTCCAAACTTAGAGTTTATCCTTTCTGTTGTTGACAGAACGATAATTTATTTGTTTTGGAGAGAAGGATGTGACCAGCTAGAGTAGCTAAGGACGCTAAGGCAAAATCCTTTGAGCGGCAGCGAACTCTAGCCATCTGAACGGATGTCTCTTTCCAGAGAGACGGCTGCTCCATTCATGGTACGGCGACGGTGATTTTAGCAGCTTCTCTTCAAAGACTGCAACAAGGACGCTTAGTGATTTCGCGCGGCGATAATCTCGCGCCTTTTGGGCCCGGTCGTGGGAACTCTTCTGAAGGAGTTTGAAATGACGCCGTTTATACAAAGCTTTGTTGTACAGAATAAAAATGACTTTGTTTTCAAAATAATCATGCGGCCAGTTTTAATCAAAAGTAACGAGTAACAGGTAACGTAATTTGATAGGAGATACCGTAAAATAATAACGGCATTACTTTACTCGTTAGTCACTGAGAATTGTAACGACTACGTTAGTGCGTTAGTAAAAAAAGTAACGCGTTACCAGTAACGTCGTTACTAGTAATGCGTTAGTTCGAACACCGTGTGAGGCGGAGTATAGTCAAATATCGTATTTGGTATACTAGTTGCAGTCCACAATTGTAATTATGGCAGTGGAAACGCATAAAGCTCACAAGCTTACAAAAAAGGCGATCGTTCTTTTTTCAGCATTAAAATTGTAATGGTTGCTACGTGTAATACAGTGAACGAACTTGGAAAGTAGAATTTTTCGTTTTACATTAACCAGCACGAGTGAATTGCCAAAACAATATCGATGCCGTCTTTCTGCAAATTGAGTCACGCAGAGTATCTTCGAACCAGACGTATCGAGCTAAGAATTCGGAGATTGCGCACTGTCCAAGCCTAGCAAATGAGCGCCCCATGGAATTGACACGGGAGTAAACAATAACTTACATGTATGTATTTGTGGTTTGTTCGCTCAGCAAACTAGGTCAAACAAAAGCCAGTGTGCAAAGTGACGAACTTTCTAACATCATTCGTTATTTCTAGGTCCCAGATGGGCTCTTGGCATCCGGAAACACACTCCAACAGGCGGTGGTCATTCAGCTATCGTGGAAAATGTCAAGACAGTCCCATTTTGATCCACATTTCTAGTCCTCTCATTGACGGTCCTTCCTTGCTTCTGGAATGCCTAAGCATACTAGCGACTGACTGACTACTCGCATGTGTTAGTGACCGTGGCGTGCGAGGCTTCAGTATTGTTGCTGAAGATAGGGCTAATCTAGCGCCACTGTATATAGTGGTGCTACGCTCAACCTCACATCAAAGCTGTTCGTGGTGTGCCTTCCAGTGGAATTTTTGGTTGATTCCAATTTCCTAGCCACGCGAATATTTATTTTGGTGTGCTTTGCGTCTAAGGTAGATTCGTCAAGAATGTCTCATCTCTTTCCTGGGTTGGGGGGTAGTACCATGTCACCTGCCCTGCATGAGCCACATGGAAACTGTCGAGACTGTTCTGAACCATTTTTAATTGACGTTATCTTCCTTGGTTTGTCATGTCCATGCTAATGCTGAAATGCAATAACCAACTTTTACTAATGAACAAACACATTCCATCACAATGTTCAATGGCTTTATTTGTTTTCTCAAGGTATACGCTGTTTTATGCATAATATATGATGCTGTCAAAGCTACTTACACCAGCAGACAACTTAGTCTGTACTCTGTTTCACGATAACTTGGCGAACTGTGGAGGCTACGGCTTCAGCGACACTGTAAGAATGTCGGAGCGAGGCACGTGGCTGCGCTTCACCGGAGCGTTCATGTCACTGCGCCAAATGCGAAGCCCGGTCGGCGGCACCGGCTATCGTCTGCTGGCCAAGAGTAGTCTGCTGCGAAACCAAACAGCTTCGAATAAACGCCCACCGCCGCAACACTGCCGTTCGATAGAGTAACGAGCTCTTCAGGTACACTTTTATGAGACCTGCAGCTACACGCTCAATTTGCCCACGAATCTGTGACGGGCGCTAGTTGTTCGCGTGAAGAGGTCCATTCACGGCTGCAATCGTTCGAACATCTTCTAAAAGCCCTGTTTTTCTCAAGAAAGTGTTGATCCGTATAAAGTGTCATTGAAAAGTAACATGTCTTTGTCTTTCTTCCGTGTTGTGTTACGGTCAGAATAGCCTGACATCAACACTACTAAACGAAAAAGAAGCCTAGACTTACCATTCGTCGTGGACGGCGCTGTTGCTGTGGCGATAACGAGGCCTCTCTGGCCTCGACCATCGAGTGTTGTCACGTGACTTGCTCCGACGCTCTCATTGGGTCGCGGGTGCCACGGCCCAATGAGAGCGTCGGAGCCAAGTTATCATGAAACGGAGCATAGTGTCTTACCTGCGCACGCTATAAAACGAATGAGAATCCAGGTGTAGCCACTCTCGCAGGAGCATCCTTTATATTATTGCTTGCTGTGCTTTGTATGGAAAAGTATAGCAGTGGCACAAATTTTTGAACATAACAGTTTACAGACCCTTCGCTAATTTTTAGCACTCTTGCACGTTAGGAAAATAAAAGCGTCTGGCCTGATCACCAACATGTCGCTAAACTATTACTTGCTGAAATGACAAATAAATGCACTCTGAACATGAACCCATACAATCCTAAACAGGTTTAAGAAGAGGTATGAATCAATAAACACTTACTTGAATCTGCAAGCTTAAAAGCAAGTATGTGTGTGCAACAGATACCTTGTTGACTCTCATCCCCTGTTCACACTTATTCTCGACAGCTAGGGACTTCGTCGATTTCACGGCAGTTCAAGCATTCGTCAGGCAACATGCTCGTGTTTATAGCTTCGGCGGTGCTCGCATACACTGAAACAAACTAAAGGAATAACAGAGGCGAGTTGTGTGCTTTTGAGTCAAAGCAGAAGTCTCTGGTCCCAAAGGCTTTTTAAAGGTGCACTAAAGCTGGTTCTGACTTCATATTTGCATGACTCAAACATAAACTACCCATTTCAATAAGTCTAAGGATTCGCGAATCATTTGTGAATATGAATTCTGCTTTCATTGTTATTCACTTAGAAAAGTGATTACGTATATAAAATATGCAAGCAGTATCGCACCCCTCCTCTCCATTGCGACGAGGGAAAGGGCGATTCGTTTGCTTTCTTTTCCCGCAGGAAGGCAGGAAAAATGGACTATGTTTCAATGTGCACTTTATGTTTAAGTGGGACAGTTACCGAAACAAATTCTGCATTTCCAAACTTCATGAAGTAGGCAGATTACTTTCAAGTTATAAAAGGATGAAATCCGACACAACTTTACTGCACTTTTAGTGAAGTTATCCATGTAAACCCAGGGACATTTTACCTTCATAAGGCCATCAGTACCATATAGCAGGTCAGGGCATCCATTCAGAACTTCGTACTGATAGATGTACAAGCTTGACCTCGAGGTCACAGTGGCCTCCTTCCATGTGCTTGCAGTGCGAACCCTTCGCGCACTTGGTCCCAGATGGTGAAGCTGGTGCTGGACAGGATGTCGTCTCCTGTAAAAGAATCGTCCCAGCAGTCAAACAATCCGTTTACACCCTTGAGCCGCGTATTTGTCCTCCCACGCCATTACCAACTGGAAATCAGTGCAAGCCTATTTTTGTACGCAAGCAGAATGCATAAATGAACATGTTTTTTTTATTCCCTTTGAATTCAACACCTCCCAACATCCAAGGGAAACAATTCAGTAGAAAAACATAAACATTCATAGCTCTGTTGAGACTCCTTGAACTTAAACCCACTCAAACACTACCACAATTTTAAAGCTGAGACCATCGACGACACCACTCCGAATACTGAGATTACACGCTTGCCCTTCTGTCCTCGTACTCCTGGGTTTTTGGGTATTGCGAGCTATAGCTTTGGTTTTTGTCATCGCTTGGTATCTGGTAGATGATGGGCAAGTGATTCATTCGCTTACCGATTAGTGTGTGGTCACGCACGCACGCACCGACAGAACGGCTCCCGAGAGAACTTTTCTCCGCTCGACCGAACGACCCCTCAGAGTTTCGGATTCGCTTACCCGGCTTAAGTGTTGCGTCGGCGGCGGATGTTGACGCAAGCTTGCATCAGTTCCGCGCAACATCCAGTGCATGACATTGGATAATAGCCTGGCAATCTTACCATAGCACTGCGAATACTGCTGTCTCGTCTGGCTGCCGTATTGCCTCGCGAATGCACCACTTCACGCCACCGCGAGGTAGCCCTCGGCACGACGGTTTAAAAGAATGCGGCGCAGAACGACACGGAGGAGACGGAACAGGAGACGGCACACAGCGAGACGCCTTGGGACCAGCGGCCTGGACACACGCTGACATCGACGTGTTCGTCGTTATTTCTAAATTTGACCAAGTAATAACTAGTTAACTAAATAAAAAAATAGTGTTCTCACCAACCGTTCCAGACCATTTTAAATTCCGAGTCGAGTCTGGAACAACCTGAGGCGCTACAAGTCGATTCACGCTTTAATCGCAATTAATTCTGTTTTAACCGGTTAAATCGGTAAAATTGGCACGAACCAAAAGAAAGTACAAATTAAACGCTTTCAAGACGCAGACGGTGACGAGTATATCTGTATGCTGGGCGAACTTTAGGTCTGATTTTAAATTAGAGTAAACTGTACGGGTGAGATTTGTAACTCCTGACAAGGTGCACAACGGTAACACGTGTTCCGGTCACTTTAGTGCCGAGTAAGTGTCCGTTTAGTTCAGCAGAGACTATTCTCAGCAATCAAATTAGTTCGCTATTGGTGGAGAAAATGAACCACCTCTTTGTGTCTGCGGCTGAAGGAATGATTTGTGAGTGTCGGTGTCCTGTCTGTTCTCAACTACACTTCAAGGTTGACTTAAAATTCGAAATTGTGTATTGCGCCGTTCATCACATATTCAGCAAAGGCAAATATGTAATTTTAACTTTTCTCAACTATTCTGCATGGGAATGAACGAAACCGATTAATCTACAAATTAATCAATTGAATGGTGGCGATTAAGCCGTTTAACATTTTAATCGGCGCCCAGCCAGAACAAAGATGCTTAAAAGCACTCAGTGGAACGCGAAGTACGCACTAACGTTTGTACGGACAGAAAAAAAGAAAGGGTTGTCCAGCTCTGCTTTGTTGTATTCTCAAATTGTTTTTCGGGAGTGCCTCCCGAAGACTTTCGAGAGCGTAGCATGGCCACTGGGCAATATCACTGTCCCGTCCAAAAGGAATTATTCAACTGCCGAGCATACAGGAACACACTCGCTGCGCGAGACATTTCCAGTGTCAAGTAGTACCCGAGACACTTAGGGATGCGACACAACGACACGTTTTTCAGCCAACACAAAAATTCCGCAAAAAAAGAACGAATAATCTAACAAAGACTGTCACGGAAGCAGGAGGCGGAAGTGGGGAATGGTTTGCAACGATGAGAAGGAGGACCCGCTGAATATTCAAGACGTTTTAATCACGTAAATATGTATAATTGCCTAGGAGTATGGCTGAATGAGGGAAAACAATACTTGGAATTACGAGGAGAAAACTATGCTCAAGAAAGGAAGATGGAATGCAATGAAGCCTAGGGCACTATGGAATCACAATAAATATGAAGTTGTAAAGGGAATAAGAAAAGGAGTCTTTGTGCCGGGGTTGTCCTTGGGCAGTGCAGTATTATCCATGAAATGTGAGGTGCAGAAGAGTTTGCGACCCGGCAGAGGATCGCGGGCAGGCTGGCACTGGGGGCGCATGGGAATACACCAAATGAAGGAGTCCAGGGCCCGTTTGCTTGAAGCGCTAACCGCGGTTAAAGTTAGCATCAGTACCTAGGAGAGGGATTTTGAAATCACGTGAATGATTGGGTAGGGATTCGGGGAAACATAGCGGTGCCCCGGTGAGTGAGCGCCGCTCGCTTTAAAACTAATATGTCGTTGTAGCTGCAATATCGGGCGCGTTAGTCAGCAACGAAAGGTGCAGGAGGCTTTCGCTTTGCCTTACCTCACTTAAATCGCAAAGCATCCCAGTTAAAAATGTCCATGGGGTCCAATTGGTTTTTGACAATTGGAACCAATGGGGAAAACTGTTTGTGATTTGGGACTCCTCATTGAAAAATTCCAATTGGTTCCAATTGTCGAAACCCAATTGAGCATTGCCAATTGGTACCAATTAAGCACGACCAATTGGGAAAACCGTTTGTGATTTCGGACTCCTCTTTGAAAAAATCCCAGTTGGTTCCAATTGTTGACACCAATTGAGCATTGCCAATTGGAACCAATTGGGAAAATCGTTTGTGATAACTGGACAATGAAACACTAGTAGATGATTTTTTTTTGGGGGGGGGGATTTTTATTGAAATTAAGAGATTCACTTCTTCGGCCACCTCTTGCTTGGCCGTCGTCCTGTTGTTCAGGCGATGCCCAGTTGGTTCCTCCTGGTCCAGTTTTTCCTCTGCAGCTTTCCTAGGAGCACCAATATATAGGTTAAATTACTACATGGCCCATATAAGTCCCCATATTTAGCTTGCGATAAGGAACAATGACGTTTTCTCTTCATAATACATGACTGTTTATTTATTTGGAAATCAAGTCTTCGATGCTGCAGCAAAAGGCGGCCAAAGCCGCCCGACAAGGCTTTGCAAACGGCATTTTGGACTGGTCAGAAATATGGATCCACTAAAATTCTATATTGCTTGAAGGAGAGCATTCGGAAATATGTGCAGTACATCCATAATCGATGGGAAAATTCTGGTATAAGATAATTTGGAGCATGTATTTTTACGTTGCAAAGAAAAAGAACTGTGACCATGTTGACTGAGTCCGATTCCATGCTTCAGATACTCAACGACTAGCTGTTTCCTATGAGCCACTGAGGCATTCTCTGCTGCAAGGGGTTAAAACAGTTAATATGCTGTAACTATACATATACTGCATAGTTGCAGCATTTACAACATAGTTGCACATACTGCAGCGGTTTGAGAGACAAATTTCTGGCGTGTCCTCTATTTCAATAAGGTTCTTCAGCGAAAGCTTCAGCTCCAGCTCTAAAGCGACATTCAGTTTTACAAAAACAAGTTTCCAATGTACTGCGTCCTTCCGCGATAAAAGATAATAGTGTTTTTCTCACCGCAAATATATACGGATCGTGGCGCGCTCAAACTTCGCCAGACATGTAACTTTAGCCTTTGGTGCAACATGCCAAAGTAGAACGTAGAAGCAATTTTCTGAAAATATCAATGACCAACGTGTTGCATCCCGGTAGCGTTTCTTCGCTAAAACGTCAATCGTTCATGTAGTATAGACCCCAAAGTTTCAGGACCTGCTAGTGTTATTCTAGCGAATTTTGGAGACACTAAACCTCATTTCCTCATTTAAAATTTCCTAACAATCGCTTCATAAGTGTTCGATCTGACAACTCTAAATCTGTGGCAAGTCAGTGCTTTCAGGAATATATAGTATATTTTCAAATGCTTAACACACTTTTTTTCGCACTGGCATCCGAATAAACTGGGTAGACTTTTGAACTGACAGCTCGGAAAATTCTCTTCTGTGAAGTTTCATTCGTTCAGGCTCCTACCCTGTACTGACCATAAAGCTAAAGTTGTCTCGGCATACTTATTAATCCGAAATCGCCGATTTGCAATGCAGCAAGCACCAAGAGAAGAAACAAAGAAGTGTCCTTACCTTGACCCCATAACCGTTTGCTATCCATCCTTCGCGCTCGTACGAAGTGGTAGGCCCATTGAAGTAATGATCACCACACTATTCAGCGCTCGCAGCAATAAAACGACAGAACTTTCTTGAATTAACCATGCCACAGATGCCGACGTGCCATCAGTGCGATTGCTGCCATGTGCGTGCTGGCTCTTTCGCGGCCGCCATCTTGCCCAGTGTGTACAGACGCTTCCGACCATTCCCGCCAATGTTGGCAAAACTAAAAAAGAAAGAAAAATTACACCGGGATATTAAGAAAAAAAATAATGACGTATTCAATTTACATGCACAAATTTTCCTCATTTTGAGATTTAAAAAAATATGTGCAAATGCAATTAATTAGGACACCCCATGATAAGGTTAAATTCGAATCAAATTATTTACCACTTGCAACTTATTTATTTCTATTGATTTTCGGATTATTAAATACTCAATGAAAATATGATTACGATTGGTACCCATTGATATTCTATATGTACCCAATGGGTATTTTAACTGGGCTGTCAAAAGCAAAATATGTACAATGTTTTCTCCAGACGACTTTAATCAAAACATTACCTAATATAAAGTGATAGAGCGTTTTACAAGCCTATTTTAGTATGTAGTGCAAACTACACCTGTTCAGTGAAAAGAAAAGAAGCAAAAAGGTGTAGCCACTTGAAATTACAAGTGGTACATCTGAACCAAAGTGGGACCATTTGAACTGGACCAGTTGGAAGTAAAGAGGGACCAGTTGGATCGCTAAACTTTGACCACTTAGAATAGAGTGGGACCACTTGCAAAACCACTTTAAATTTTCATTTGGGTTAAAATAACCAATGAAAGACAACTGAAGGTACAATTATATATCATGTTCCCATTGAAAAGTACAGTTTGAGTTGGGATAATCAACTGGACATTTTCGTCCCATTTTGCATAACTAATTGTTCATCTTAATGCCAGTTGCATTCAACCAGTTACAACCGGTGCCAACTGAACTTGTAGTTGGTACCAATTGGCAAAACTAATTGTTTACTTAATGCCAATTGGATCCAACTAGTTACAATTGGCATCAATTGAACTTTCAATGTGAACCAACTGGCATAACCAATTGTTCAGTTACTGCCAATTGGATACAACTAGTTATAATTGGCATCAATTGAACTTCCAATTGGAACCAACTGACACAACCAATTGTTTACTTATTGCCAATCGAATCCAACTAGGTACAATTGGCATCAATTGAACTTCTAATTGGAACCAACTGACGCAACCAATTGTTTACTTACTGCCAATCGGATCCAACTAGGTACAATTGGCATCAATTGAACTTCCAATTGGAACCAGTTGGAAACAACTGGTAACAATTGAAATTCCAATGGTTCTCAATGGTTACTTTTATCTGGGATGAGCATTGACCTTGCCGCATCTTTTAGATAGTCTCGATTCTGGCCATTCCTAAGCCTAAATGAACGCGATAATTGTCGGCATGGCAACGTCTTTGGAAAGTGGATTGCCTTGACTCAATCGGCAGGGTATTGATAGCACACAAAAGCAGACAGCGTCCCCCCATTAGATATTTTTCTAAATTTCCCAAGCACCGAGGTGCATGCTACGAGTATGGTTACACGCGTTGCACGTGCTGGCGTCTGCAGCAGTAATTTTTCTCAAGCAAAAAGTCTAAAACAAATTTTGCCTTGCACGCGCGTTCGTCAAAGCCTTATTATGATTATGTTATTTCGAATTTTTTTATAGGAGGAAAGCCAGCGCGCGCGGACCGTTGAATTAAACTTTCAGCGTTCTCCTCGATGCTTGGGTAATTTAGAAAAAGGTCTATTGGGACATTGTCTGCTTTTGTGTGCTATCAATACCCGGCCGATTGAGTCAAGGCAATCCGCTTTCCAAAGACGTTGCCATGCCGAAAATTACCGCGTTCATTTAGGCTTAGGAATGGCCAGAATCGAAAGACTATCTAAAAAATGTGGCGAGGTAATTGCTCATGCTTCGCGATTTAAGTGAGGTAAGGCAAAACGAATGCCTCCTGCACCATTCGTTGGTGACTAACGCGCCCGATATTGTAGCTACAACGGCATATTAGTTTTAAAGCGAGTGGTGCTCACTCACCAGGGCACCGCCACGTTTCCCCGCATCCCTACCGAGCCAGTCACGTGATTTAAAACTCCCTCTCCTAGGTACTGCGTCTAGCTTTAGCCGCGGTTAGCGCTTCGAGCAAACGGGCCCTAAAACAGGCCCAGAAAGACAGTGTCGAAGACGACTACACCGAGCAGCCGAGCTGTTCGGGCTTCTTGCTCGTGCGCGTGAGCACTGGCCTCGCCCGGAATGGATTCCGGCTCTTAGCTGATCCTCATGATAAACCTTTTCTCGTACCGATCCACTGTATCGCCGTTCCCTGCCGCAATACACAACATGGTGTTAGAAGTGGGATAATGCCGCCAACGATGAGTCGACTTCAAGAGCTCTTCAGGAGGCCAAGCCACGCCAAACAGGGAACCACACGAAGGTTCGCGACTTGGTCCTAGGGGACCTTCGGCTTTATCCAAGGGGCCAAGTATGGCAAGCTTCGTCATTCAACCACCAGAAGCTTTTCGCTTCACATCGCCCAACGAATGCCCGAAGTGGAAAAACGTTTCGAAGGCTTTCGCACACCCTCCGGATTTCGCAAAAAGCCTGAGCCATACCAAGTGGATGCCTTGCACTACATCAAGGAAGACCGGGTCCAGATATATTTTGCTCATCCCAGCTCTCTAAAGGGGACGTCAAGGAGGTTGAAATAATTACGGAGCACTTCGACAAGTACTTCATCACGTGGCGAAACGTCATCTTTGAACGGTCTCGTTTTGACTAGAGTCCAGCAGAATGACGAGTCTGCTAAGGATTTTGTCACTGCGCTCCACGCACTCTCGAAGCACTGTGAATACGGTAGCCTCCAGGAAGAGCTTGTGCGAGATCATCTAGTGGTCGGAATGAAAGACCAAGAGCTCTGTAAGGATCGAGGAGGGCTCCGCGGGTGGGCCGTTAGCACCAGAGAGAGTTAGCTGATAGGAAAGCGTTGGCGTAAACACTTCCCGTGGTGGACGACCTCGAGAGACAGGCGTACTTTACAACAATAAGTTCGGAACGCGCGTTTTTTCTTTTTTGCCGAGAGAGAGCGTGCGTTTTGGGCTGGAAGAACGCGATGGCTTTGGCTGGCAGCGTCTTCATCGGTGTAGTTTTTCTCGCCCGCGTGTCAGGGAGCACGGCAGAACGGCAACGTCAGACCGCGTCTGGCAGAATGAATGACGGGATGGCTCAGTCGGCGTGATCCACACCGGGGTCGGCTGTCTGACTCGCCTTGCGAGTTTTAGATATAGCTTGCTTGCATCCGAACCAGCCCGACTTTTGGCCATGAGATATACGCAGACCGCGGGGTCTCACGCGGGAATATAAGCAATCGCCCCATGGTGAGAAATTTAGGCGATTGGTTGTGGCCTGTCAGCCAGTGGGATACACCTGTCTGACGACGCGTCGAGGATTCGCCTGTCCACTAAAAGGGGATGGACCAACGAAAGACTTTAAGGGGAAACGCAGCAAGTGAGTTTAGTTTGTGCTGGGGCTCGAGAGCTGACGCTCCGTAGTCGAGTCAGGTCGTGGGATTCCGAGGGACCTTTGTCTCCGTAATCAGGACGTAAGCCCACGAGCCAGCCAATTCCCGAGCTCGGATAAGCTTACACCCCAGCACCTCCTTCTCAACCCTGTACAGGAGAAGTGAACTTTTTGCAGTATTGCTTCGTTTATGTATTTTCATTCGCTACAAAAGTATTAAATTGTTTATTGAAAAGTAGCTACAAGTTCAACTGAGTTAGTCGTCGAAGGCCAAGGGAAGCTACTTCGTCTCCAACAAGACCCACCCAGCTTTCAACAACGAAGTTCGTCACCCATCGGGACCTTATAAGCCGGATGGCGCAAGGTGACCCAGCAAAGAACCCGTGCTAGCTCTCTGCAAGACTGCAACTCAACGTGGACCTCACACTTCAAAAGGAGCTTGAAAAGATCAGACAAGTGGAAAGCGTACGTCAGCGGCAACCTGAGATCAATACTGACAAGTTGACAAACAGGACAATTGCCTCAGAGCGTAAAAAAAAGCGACGCAGTTGGACCAAGCATTCTCCGAAATCTGCCCACTCGAACGATGAGCGACCTCACTCCGAAGCAAGAGCGAGACCATGTTCAAGTTCGTCCAAAAGCGGCGCTCAAAGACCGTGTCGCGGGTGCAGAAAAGAGTTACACGCTCGCGCCCAATCTCCAGCCAGGTCAAAAGTGTGCCGTACATGCCACAAGAAAGGACATTATTCGTATGTCTGCAGGTCTCCCCTCGTCGATTTTCTTGGAACTCACGAAACAGATAACCTGGATATTTAGTAGCTATCAAGTCCCCCGAAACTCCAGCATCGGAGTCTACGATTTTTGTTCAAGATCAACCGGTAAAATTTAAAATCATCGCAGGAGTCGACGAAGCTGTACGACCACATACAGCATTCCAGATGCTCAAGCATCACCCTCCGCTTTTCGAAGCTCCTCGTCAGCTTTGCGGGCCTGACGCAAAGCTCCTCGCAACCAGACGCGTTGTACGACTCCAGCTTGTCCATCGCGACCAGGCAACGATCCTGGACGTTCACGCGGTAGAGAATATCCACTTATCCTTGCTCGGCAAGCCGACCATAAATGAATTACAGCTTCTAAAATTCAACAACGCCATCGCTCAGAATATTAACCCGAAAGACGAATTTCCTGCACTGCTTCGAGGTATTGGCAAGCGGCAAAAGGAGCACAGCCTTCGCCTACACGAAGAAGCGGAACTAGGTTTCGACTCTTTACGCCGCCCCAATTGGGGGGGGGAAGGGGGTATTCCCCTGTACGAGGATACAAGGATGGAGCTAGAGCGAATGCAAAGCATTAATGTAATATCGTCTGTCGACGAAACAACGGAATAGTGTGCACCTATGGTTGTCGCCCCAAAACCATTCGAAATCTGCGTGGACTTTACTTCCCTCAACCATCACGTCCTGACAGAATGGCACCCGATTCCTCCAGTCGAGAACACACTCAGACTGCTCCACGGCTCGAAGATATTCTCGAAGCTAGATGCGAATTCAGGATTTTGCCAAATTCCACTGGATGAAGTCAACAAGAAGCTCGCCACATTCATTACGCCGTTTGGAAGGTTTTCCTTACTTTTTCGGCCTAGCGTCTGATCCAGAGCACTTCCAAGAGCAGACGTCAAATTTTTTGCAAGGCATAGAGAGATGAGGAGGATGCTCTACCAGTACAAAGTAGAATACATCCCAGCTAAAGATTTGCTAGCCGCTGACACACTTTCCCGTGCACCTCTTTAACAAACAGGCGACAAAGACCTCGAAAAAGAAGTTTAAGCTTTCGTCTGCTTTGTGGAGAATGCCATGCGGAATAAAAGAAAATTACCTTCACTGGCTAAAAGAAATCCAAAAGTCGGACCCAGTCTGTACACATCACTGAAAACTAAGCGAAAAACAGCGGCTGTCCGGGCAAGGCTTGTCAGAAGGCCTTAAACCTTTGTTTGAACACCGTCAGCAGCTCATCATATAGGAGAACTTGCTCCTCAATGCAGCCCGGGTTGTTGTTCCTCTCTCACGCAGAAAGGAAAAAATATGCGTCTCCTAGACGAAGGCCACTTCGGAATCACAACAAATAAAGCCAAAGGAAATACTGCGTTCGGTGTCAAAAGATTGTGCCTGTAATAACTGCCGCAGTGAAGCAATGTAACAGGTGCATCAAAACCTCAAGCAATCGAAAGTTGCCGCTTCAAAGCAAGGAATTTTCTGCTCGACCATGCAGACTTCAGCAGCCACTGGTGGTTAATTGTTACAGACTACATCT